>JAOUZG010032472.1:308059-326882 GCA_026289955.1 Argiope argentata | reverse complement strand
ATATATATATATATATATATATATATATATATATATATATATATATAGTGTATTTTTATAAGCTGCAAAAAACTTTTGAAAAATACAGTAAAACTTTAAAATATAAAGTGTCAAAGAGGATTGTTAATTAAATAGCGAAAATAGAAACCTCGCATTTATTTCGATTAGAAAAATTATAAATTTAAAACACCTAGTTCATTTAAAATTTATTGTTTTTATCGTGTCAGCGGATGATGTTATTTTGGGAAATGAGGTTTTTGGCGTCAACAAAAACCCGTTGGTGAAAATAAAAAAAAAAACCGTAATCGAAAAATTAAAATTTTATTATCTTCACGAGTGTTAAAAAAAAATCAGCTTTTAATAACGTGATGCCATTACATTTACAAAAGCTCTGATTAAAAAAAAATAATAATAATGACTACAGCAAATAAAACCTAGAAAAATGTCATTTTGAGCACGTGATTATATGAAATGCAATAAATAGGAAATGCGATATTTTTTTAAACAACAAATGCGAGACAAAGTTTTTTTTGGATCGTTTGCAATGCTAAAGTGACTCATTCGATGAAACAGTTAAAATGAATAAAAATATAATTTAACTCGCACGAGCACGTGGTGCTTGGTCGTTCAAGAAATGATGTTCTGACATGATACATTGAAATATGCATAGCAGATTTCATTTCAATCTTTTTTATGATAACATTGTTTTAATATTTGCGTAAATAATATTTGTTCGACAAACAACACTTTCCAATTATTTTTAAAAAATTAATTATACCCTCTCATGTACTTAAGAATCAAGATCCTTAAGAGCTGATTAATTTCATTTGGTCTCACTGGAAATTTTTAATTTTTAAATTTTTTTTTCTTCCAAACGTGCATTAGAAACACCAAACCCAATTAAAACAATCCAAAATGAATAAATGGCGACGAAATTCTCAATAAAAGATAATACGGCAGCTTTTCCAGCATAAAAACGGAGCATTTTTCCTTCCATCACCATGGAAAAATGTCGTTGCCATTCTGAGAAAGAAAAAAAAGAGAAAGAAATGCAGGCAGTAAATAAGCCGATACCAAAAGCGTAATGAGTCATCTCCGCAGAGCCACAATTAGAACCAGATTAAGTGACGGCGGAACAAAAGGGAAAGAAGAAAGAAAGAAATCAAACAATTAAGTGGTCTGATTTTTATCGCGACGGCGTTAATTAAAAGGTAATATTAAAAACATCAAACGATATCGCTCGGCAAAAAACACTGGAGATAAAAAAGAAGAACGTTATGCTATGAAAATGAAGCATCTAATGTATTTTTAATTAGTATATTAGCAATCACAACGCATAAACTCCTGATGGTAGAATTAGATTCCATAAAAATTGCCCTGATTGAATAAGTAGCTTTTTCCTTTTAGATAATATCATATTATGAAAGAATAAGTTAATTTTATTTGTTGTTGTTTTTTATTAGATTTCACTTTCGATAGTTTGTCATTGACAAATACGAAACACTAAGAAAATTTTTATTAACTAGCCGCCTTAAACGACCAGCGTGTTTACCCAGATTATTGACGTCTTATGAAGTGAAATCTTTAATAACAAGTAATATAAAATAATTTAAGTCAATTCCTATTTAGACCAATAAAGAAATTTTTACTTTAATTACTTTTTATCAAGTAATTACGATTAATAGAAATAATTTATCAAAAAATTATTGATTTTCGCAACAATTGAACTCGCATTCTTCACCTTCACGCTAAAAATGCTGAAATCCTTGCATTTTACAAATTGAGCTGCACTTGTTGATTTCAAATCTCCCTAAATCCGAAAAACACATTTTTGGAATTATGTCTGTTTGTTTGTAGATACTTTTATTAGAAAGCTTTTTGCATTAGATGGATGAAATTCAATATATAATCTTTATATCAAACTTGTAGAAATTTTTTTATGAAAATTTTAATGAAATCTATTCAAATAAAACTTAGCTGTTCAACAATAAATGAGATAAATGTAAAGTGCGAAATAAAAAAAATAATTAGCGAACATGTTTATCATTTAAAAAGTAGATTCATATCAAATTTTGAAACAAATCTGCCCAGCTTGACCTTAAGTCGGTCTGAATTTTCAAATGCATACAAATGCAGTAACACACGCAGACACACATAAACAAAAAAAGCAATGATTTAAATACATGAAATTTGGTAAGTGACTTTGTCAGTATTCCTACTTAAGCATTAAATTTTGGAGATTTTGGCTGGCTGATTGTACAGTCAAAAAAATCTAAAAAATATGCAATTTATTCAGAGGAAACCCATCTATCTGAATGGAAGTTAACACAGAGAGCTAGATCGATGAAATTGTGTTCCCAGATTTAAAATCGATGTGCAGACTTGCATCAAATTTGCATTCAATTTTCTGAAGGATTGGACCGTCTGTCTGTCTGTACCTTTATAAGCAAATACACTGAAGTGACAAAAGTCATGGGATGACTGTTAATATCGCCGGCGAAGTGCAACAACTCGACGTGTCCTGGAGTCCGCAAGTCGTTGGAAGTCCTCTGCAGGAATACTGAGCCATGCTGTCTATAAAGACGTCCATAATTATGAAAGAGTGGATGGTGCAGGGGTTTGGGCACGAACGGACCTTCCGATGATGTCCCATAAATGATCGATGGGATTCATATCGGGCGATCTAGGTGGCCAGATCAGGCGCTGGAATGGTCCGGAATGCTCTTCAAACCCATCGCGAACAGTTCTGGCCCGGTGACATGGCGCATTGTCATCCGTAAAAATCCCATCGTTGTGTGGGTTCGTGAAGTCCATGAATGGCTGCAAGTGATCTGCAAGCAGCTGAACATAACCATTTCCAGTCAATGATCGGTTCAGTTGCACCAGAGGACCGAGTGCATGCCATGTAAAAACAGCCCACACCACTCTGCAGCCACCACAAGCTTGAACAGTGCCTTGCTGACAGTTTGGGTCCATGGCTTCGTGGGGTCTGCGCCACACTCGAACTTCAAAAACGATGCGACATAAATGTAAAAAATCCGGTTAGTGATTTTTCTGGTTGCGATTGAAGTTCTGTATTACATCTGTGTTTTAATCAATCGCGAAATAAAAGATATCCACAACATCATTTGGTGTTTTGATACTTGTATATTAACCACATCTCAGTGTTTAATCGCCTGTTTAGTTATATTAACGTCCCGCTGTAAAGCAACACTAGAGCTATTATGGAACGAACTACGATTTTTTGGACCACGGTCATATTACAAGGACGACACCTGAACTGGCACCCCCTTCCGTTTGACCACCAGAGAACACACACTAATTGGATATTTCGTAACTACAGCTCGCCAACAGTATAAAGTTAAAAAAGATTAAAATGAAATCTGCTTCGCATATTTCAATATATCGTATCAGAACATCATTTCTGGAACGGCCAAGCACCACGTGCTCGTGCGAATTAAATTTTATTTTTATTCATTTTAACTGTTTCATTGAATGAGTCACTTTAGTACTGCAAACGATCCAAAAAAATTTGTCTCGCATTGATTGTTTAAAAAAAATACCACATTTCCTATCATTAAGCGCTCAAAATAACATTTTTCTATGTTTTATTTGTTGTAGTCATAAAATTATTTTTTTTAAATCAGAGCTTTTGTAAATTCAATCGCAGCGCGTTATTAAAAGCTGATTTTTTTTAGATGCTCGTGCAGAAAATAAAATTTGTAATTTCTCCTACGGATTTTTGTTGACGCCACAAAACCTCATTCAGAAAACAACATCATGTTCTGACATGATAATAATTTTCTTACACATTTATTAACGTGTATGCGAGAAACTTTTGGGAGACCATGTCTAATGGTTAAAGCCAAAATTGTTGAAATATTCAATATGTTTTCTTACTATATAAATTGCCAGCGTCCTGGTATAGAGGTAGCGCGTCTTCTTCGTGATATGGGGTCCTGGATTCGAGTCCCGGTTTGGTTATGGTTGTTATTCCATGCACTATCTGAAAGGTGTGTGACTGTGCCCCCTGTAAAAAGGGGCTGTGCAAGCAAATATGTGGTGAGTGAGTAGCTAAGTTGTACTCTTGGCCCTAGTTGGCGCTACTTCAAAAACAAGAGGCGCTCCTTTCGGCTTAAATCTGCTGCTGTGTCAGCAGGGGATTGGGGGTTGACCAGGACAAATACCATAGGTAGCAACAATAACAAAACTGTAGAGCTAAAAATTATGATAAAAGTATGAGCTATAAATTAGATATCTGCCCTCGGGTGCTCAGGGGTCCATACCATTAGAAACTGCTGCACCCCGCTTTCCGTTGCAAAGCGGACATGTCATCAATCAATCAATATATGTTAAACAAATCCAATTAAGTGGACTTCTTAACCACAAAAATAAAAATTAAAGGGTTGCAGGGTTGGCAATGGAATGTGATAAGACTGCACCACGAAAAAATAAATTACATTTAGACAGTGATATTCACACACTCATAAAAAAGGTATGCCGTGTTCTTTATTGAATATAAATATTAATTCATTGCAGAAGTTAATTCTGTCTATCGCTTTGAAAAGGAAGTAACATAGCTCAGAAACAAACTATGAATTATGTTGTCACTATTTTCGTGCTGCTTGATGTGAAGAGGACATCAATTAGGTATAATTAGTCAAATAAGTTTTCTGACACGATCAACAGCAACAAAAAAAGATTTTTTTTCCAAAGAAATGGAAACATTTCTAAGCATTTGGTCCTAATTAATCCACACGTGGAACTACTTCAAGGCAGTTTTGTTGCGTGTCATACCTCTAAACACTGTAATCATGCTGTCATCTAATGCAAGAAGGGTGTAGGGTCAACAAAAAGTTTTAGACAATGTCATTGACTTCAAGGACATAAAAAGGCGTGGTGAAAATCAGACAGAAACGCACTCAAATCCAATTCTAGTCAGACATTGAGAATAATACCATGAAAAGCTTATTAAACGCATGTCTTCAAGAAAGACATTTAATCTTACTTGCAGGGTGGTGACAGAACATGAAAATTCGAATCTAATCTGCATGAAAATTGTGAGATTTTAAAATAATTATGAATGCGATGATCCAAAATATATAGAACAATAATGATAAAATTGAGTACTACATTTTTGCACCAAAATTGTAAGGTTTTAAATTAATTATGAATGCAATAATCCAAAACGTGTAGAATAAGAATGATAACATTGAGTAGTGCATTTTCATACCAAAATTGTAAGATCTTAAATTAATGACGAATGCAACGATCCCAAATGCATAGAATAAGAATGAAAAAATTCAGTCTACATTTTTATACCGAGATTGTAAGATTTCTATCAAATTTAAAGGCAAATCCATTAAAAATTTAACGGTTCGTTGGTGGTCCGTTCGTTTGAAAAGCAGTAACTCAAAAACACAACCTAACAGCATTATGAAATTTAGAATATGTTCTTAACACCAAATTTTCATAGTTATGTCTGATTTCAAATCCATTTAGTTAATGGGAAATCGAGAACACGCAGCATCGTAAAAATTCAGGAATTTAATCTAATTTAATTACGCTATTATATTTTTGGGCTGTTCTAGAAAGCATCTCTCGTTTTAAACCAGGCTTAACCCGCCTCCCCGACTCTCCGTGTGTGTGGTGGCTGGCGCTCGTTAAATCTGTTCGTGGTCGCCATGTCCTCCAGGCCGCAAGTAATACCATGGAGGGTACTGGGCCAGAGGTGATAACTCTCTGTTCTAGATTTAAATTACGATCTGTGGATGGATGAATGAAATGTGTGTATGAAGTTCGCCCCGTAAAAAGAACTTTGTGGTGTGTGTGAGCTAGAAGTCAGACTTATGCCCTCGGGTACTCAGGGCTCCATAGCCTCAGAAGCTACAGCACCCATCTTTTCTAAAGCGGAGCACGAGAACAACAACGACCAGGCTTAGATGACAAACATGATACCAGTGCTCGCATTCTTATCTTTCCAAACTTCCGCGTCCTACCTGTGAGAGGAAGTTTGCCTTCAAGGTCACATTTAACCCTTTGGGTCTCACCTGGGCATATAAGTCCTACTGATATTTTTAAATCACCCAAAGGAATTGGTAAATGGGAAATTTATCTAAGTGCATGTCCTAATGGATTTCTGCGATTACATTCATATGTTAAAGTGTTTTTTTTTTTTTTTCGTATTCACTGTATTTTATATGGTCAATTCATCCCCAGTGGGACACGCACCCCATTTAAAAGGATCACTTAGAGACATATGTCCCATTTTCAAAACTGCCCTTATAGTTAATTTTTGCTTTTAAACAGCCGAATATAACTGTTTATAATTAAATTAGGGCTTTAATGGGTCAAATAACCTTATTTTTATAAAAGAAAAATGCTAGTATTGAACAGGTTAATGGACCTTAGGTCCGAACAGATGGCGTGTTTCGGGGGAAATTGGTATCGAACCGAAAATTTTCCTGTCCCAGCTAGACTTTTCTTCTAACCCATTGAGGCCAATAAATAAGTAAAAAAACAGAAGGGGAAATGTTACCATTTCTTGTTAAAACAATTAATTATATTTTTCAACTTAAACAAAATTACTTCAATATCACATCCTGTTCCATAATGCTTTATATATATAATAATCTTATCATTTTTAACAATCCCATTATCATCATCTTCTCATTATCTTGTCACATTTAATCTTAATTAATTTCCCACTCAAATTCTATTTTAAACAAAAACACCACAGAGGGCGCTCCACAAAGAATTCGAGTGATTCACTCAAATAACTCACACGACATGTCTTAATTAAAATCTCACGCACACACGAAAAAAAAAGGGATCAAACCTCATTCAAAAGCTAGTTTCCGCCATTACTTTCACCCCCCCCCCCTTCATTCCAGCAAATAACCATAATAATACATATCAAGAGTCAAAAGGACATGTGGTAAGGACAAAAGGATAATAATAAAAAAATCACCTAATATTTTATTTTAGCATTCCACTTTCTGCACCAGAGGACATTAATTACATTAATTCATTTCACACACACAACGGAACTCGTCATTAACTTTCCTTTTTCCGTTAAATTTTTTTTTTTAAGAATAAGAGAGCAAGTTCTCGCCTCTAACTCTAACCCCCCCTTCCTTTACCTCACCTCTATTTCACGTTCATTAGCCACTTGCTTTTTTGGTAAAAATAAAATTATAATCCTTTAATAAATCCGGCCAAGGACAACTGTAGTAGAGAAAAAAAGGGGGGAGTTAAAAAATCTCTCCCCTCTAATATTAAGTCATAGTTGAAAACGGGGCGCTTTGAAAAAAAGTTGATGAGTCTTTAATTGGACAACATAATTACATAATGCTCCTCGTGATTTACGCGTCTAACGGGCGCATTTTTATGACCTCCCTCCCCCCTCCCTTCTGGTATGAAGGACTTTAATTGGCTAGCAATTTACTGCACCATTCCACCAATTAGGGCGTAATCTCTCACCAAGCGTTCCTCGCATCTTGGACGTTTTTCTTATGCATTCGGTTTAATTGTCCTTCGTAGATGCTGTCATTGTCTTTCGTAGATGCCTTCTTTATTGCAACCTTGCATGACTCTTTTTTGAGGAAATTGGATCTGTCACTGTTTGTAAATGACTTGGGCAACGCCTACTTTTGTCCTGATGCAGGATACTGTCTCAGTTTCAGAAAGACAGCTGTGATTACAGCATCAACAATCCTGATGAAGAGTAAATCAGTATTTAAATAAAGAGAAATCTACGGTCGCAAATTTCGAGTTATCATGTGAGAACATTATTATTTTTAAGTGATTATTTGTCTTTAATAATTTAAGTCATTGACCAGTTTAAACCGGTTTGAAACAATTACACGAGACTTCTCGCTCTCTCTCTAATGATAATTTTTTTAAGCTTTCATATTCAATTTTTCTAGATGACAAACAAAGTTTTGGATCTCGACTTATTTTAAGAATCAAAAAACCCAATGCTTTTTAATTCAATGTAATGTCCACAAAACTTTATTTCTTCAGATTCATATCTAAAAACGCATTAAATATTTTTTTAATTATTTCTTTCCAGAGAAGTAGTTTATATTTGAATGCTTTAATTTTTTAGATATCTTCGTAATAATAGGATTTTTTGTCAAATAATATTGTAACGAAACAGAGGTTTTCGGCGTCAACAAAAATCCGTAGGCGAAAAACAAAAATTTTGTTATCAGCACGAGCATCTAGAAAATCAGCTTTTAATAACATGTTGCCATCACATTTACAAAAGCTCTGTTTTTTTTTTAAATGTAAGTTAATGACTAAAACAAATAAAACCTAGAAAAATGTCATTTTGAGCGCGTGATTATATGAAATGAAATAAATAGGTAAATGAGATCTTTTTTTAAACAGTCAATGCGAGACAAAGTTTTTTTGGATCGTTTGCAATACTAAAGTAACTCATTCAATGAAAAGATTAAAATGAATAAAAATATAATTAAACTTACACGCGCACTTGGTGCTTGGCCGTTCAAGCAATGTTGATACATTGAAATACGCATATCGGATTTCATTTTAATCCCTTATTATTGTTGTAGTCGGGATTGATGTTGGAACCGTTGATATAAATGAACTCCATAAATACCGTTTTTGGAGTTCCTTGTTATTAGATTAAAATGCGCAGTGTATATTTTAAACTAATGATTTTTTTAGCCAAAAAATCTTAACTTTTTACAAAAGTTTTTTTATAACTTTTGGTATAAATAAAGATAAAAATTTATTTATTAGAAATAATTACTAATAATAGTATTTATTTTAAAGTTTTTTTTATATTTTTAAATTTATTTATTTTTTTTTTCATTTCTAGGTGGCAGATGTAGAGAGAACTATTATCAACCAATGAGGGAAGGAAAAATTAAGGAGGAACCAGACGAGTTGAATATTGGAGAATGAAAAGGAGTGGGAAAGAGGAGGTCAGAGTTTTTTTTTCGATGTGACGTTTCTAGAGTTAGCGTTATATTCCATCAACATGTGACATCCCCATGCCCAAGTAGTTCACACACACACACACACACACACACACACACACACACACACACACACACACACACACACACACACACACACACACACACACACACACACACACACACCCACACACACACCCACACACACACACACACACACACACACACACACACACACACACACACGCACACACACACACACACACACACACACACACACACACACACACACACACACACACACACACACACACAGCATTACTTTTAACAGGTATACTTAACAGGCTTTCTGGCACGTAGGTAGCGCGTCTTCCTCGTGTTCTGGGAGTCCCGGTTTGGGCATGGTTGTTCTTCTTTGTGCTATCTATGCGATGTGTGACTGTACCCCCCCCCGTAAAAAGGGGCTGTGCAAGCAAATTTGGTGAGTGTGTAGCTAAGTCATACTCTTGGCCCTAGATGGCGCTACTTCAAAAATAAGAGACGCTCCTTTCGTCTTTAATCTGCTGCTGTATAAGCGGGGGGCTAGTCCATGGCAAGTGCCATAAGTAACAACAACATACTTTAATTCTAATCACATAGTATTTCATTTCTTCGAAATTGCCAGAAAAAAGACCAACAGATGAAGACAATAAATAAATAACAGCTCTATAATAATAATGATGAAAACAAAAAGTGAAAGCCACACATTACTTCTCGACCAACCGCAAAGGTGGAAAAACAGGAGGCAGCCGAATTATCCCTTCAGCCATTAAGTACCGGCTGTCAGGGATGGGGATTAGAATTATCTCTCGCCTGCCACTCAAAATCGCCATTATCTCGCCTAACTACTTTAATTTGTGTGTCAGTAACTAAACGCCAACGCATTCATTCTTCTGTTTCATTTTTCCATTGCCAAGAACATGACTTTTCTTGGCTTCCAAAAAAACCAGCGGGCGCGTGGGCTACGACATGCTAGGCGGTCATTAATTCCGCCAAGGCGACATGCGAACTGGATCCGGACGGCTTTCATTTGCTTCTTCATCTGTCTTGATACATTTGGGAGCGTTTTTCACTTCATTTTGCCACTTCATTTTCGTGACCCGACTGTCAGAAAACGGCTTTACCAGTGATGATTAAGTATCGGCGGCGCGCCTCAAAAGACACCACCCGGGTAGTGGCTGATTGAGGACAACAAGTGTCTGCACCGGACTAAGAAAGTAATCTATTATTTTTAGGGGGGGGGGGCGAACCCCGAAACTTTACGATTTTAATGTTTAAAAACTCTTCAATAGTATGTTTCGTAAAAATGCAATTTTGCAATATATATCTTTAAAAAAGAATTTTCAAATGAAATTGGAATATGGCAACCTTCTCATTTGAGCAATCGCCAAAATCATTTGGCTACTATTTCCTACGCCAAATTCAAGTAATTTCTGTTACTCTTAAGAAAACCAACTAATGGTGTATGTTTTTGTTAGTATTTAGCTTCTTTTAATATTTTCATCTGATTATTAAAATTTTAAAAAAGTTTCTAAAAAGAATATTTTATTAGTGAATTGAAAGAGCAAATTTTTGTATCAAAATTCTTGAGGTTATAAGACAATAGTAAAAATATTCTATATAAAATGGAATTCTATTATTAAATTCTTAATATAACTTAATTCAAAGTAAATATTTTTAAAAATTGAAATTTCATCGTGGCTTTATTTCGTTATCAAATTGTTTTGAGACCTTCGTGATTTTACGATTTTTGTTTTGATTGCATTTCTTTATATAAAAACAATTTTCCTTATTCTAGAATATTATAAAAATATATCTTTTAAAAATAAAATTTAGATTTTTTTAATACTTTATACCTGTGAGTTTCCAACATATTTAATAACTTTTTCTTTTTATTGTTAATCTTGTAATTCCTTTTATTAGTAACGATTAGATTTATGCAATTCATGGAAGAATTGAAATGAAGCAACCCTTCCCAAATCTAAAATTTACCATTTTCCATTTATATTTTCGCGAATACATTAACAATAGGTAGTAAGGCATTGCGATAACTTAAAAAATAATTTCAGAATTATATTTTGTCGGATAAAATTCCAACAATGGAAAATATTTTTGAAGTGAAATATTATAAAAGTAAAGTGATAAATTATAAAGATGAAGTACGAATTTATAATTAAATACAAATTTATTACAGGTCAAAACTAATTATAAAAAGATGACTAAAAAATAGATGAATTTATGGCTTTATTACAGGTCAAAATTCATTATAAAAAATACACAGATATTTATAACTAAGTATAAACTTATTTTTTAAAGCAATTTTGATTTATAATAAGTACGAATTAATGACTAAATATAAATGTATTACAAGTCAAAATTAGCTACAAAAAATAGCTAATTTTTGTAGCTAATTTTGTAGCTCACGTATGTATAGCTAAGTATTAACTTATTATAGATGAGAATAAATTATAAAGAATAAGTACGAATTTATGACGAAATATAATTTATTACAGGTCAAAATTAATTATAAAAAATACACACGTATTTATAGCTAAGTATGAACTTAATATAGATCAGAATTACTTTAAAAAAATAAGTACAAATTTATGAGGAAATATAAATTTATTGGAGGTCAAAATTAGCTACAAAAAATACTCACGTATTTACAGCTAAATATTAACTTATTATAGATCAGAATAAATTATAAAGATGAAGTACAAATTTATAACTAAATATGAATTTATTACAGGTCAAAATTAATTATAAAAAATACAGACATATTTATAGCTAAGTATTAACTTATTATAGAACATAATTACTTAAAAAAATAAGTACGAATTTATGACTAAGTATAAATTTATTACAGGTCAAAATTAGCTATAAGATATGCTCACGTATGTATAGATAGGTATAAACTTAATATAGATCAGAGTAAATTATAAAAATGAAGTACGAATTAATGAGTAAATATAAATTTATTACAGATCAAAATTAATTATAAAAAATACAAACGTATTCATATCTAAGTATTAACTTATTATAGAACATAATTACTTAAAAAAAAAAACACGAATTTATGACTAAGTATAAATTTATTACAGGTCAAAATTAGCTATAAGAAATGCTCACGTATGTATAGATACGTATAAACTTAATATAGATCAAAATATATTATAAAAATGAAGTACGAATTAATGAGTAAATATAAATTTATTACAGGTCAAAATTAATTATAAAAAATACAAACGTATTTATAGCTAAGTATTAACTTATTATAGAACAGAATTACTTATAAAAACTGATCGCGAATTTATAGCTAAACATAAACTTATCTTTCCAGTTAGCCACGGCCCAGTAAATAAATAATTCACACATCAGCATTCAATTTACGACCAAGTATACGCAAAAAGATTAGCACCAAAAGAAAAGAAAAAGAATAAATCGAGAAACCGAACATCCATGAATACTTAGTTGACTCGATTAGCTGCAGACGATAATTAAGCCAACACCCTAGTCGATCATAATCAATAAGCATCGTCTGCATAAATGATTCGGTGTCTTTTTAGTATTTCCGAGTCAAGACTGGCTTTAAAAAGAATTTTTTTCCCGTCTCTTTTAGCTGAATAAAATATGCACAGTCATGCCTGAGTGTTCAAACAAACACTTAAAAGAAGGAAATTTTTCGCGGTTGCTCTTCTGAGTTAAAAAAAATAATAATAAATTTTGCAAGTGTTTCACCAAAATATCAGGTTAAATATTTGGATAAGTGGTTAAGAATGCAAATGAGTTTACCGATATCTCGTTTCGCGGAAAGAGATATGAAAGAGCTGTAGGTAATAAAAATAATTTTTATTAGTTTACATTAAAAGAGTTTTGTTTTCTTAACACATGCCAACGGAACAAAAAACAAGTAATATAAAAAAATTAAGCCAATTACTATTTAGATCAACAAGGAAAATTTTATTTTAGTTCCTATTCATTAAATAATTACAATTAATGTAAACAATTGTTCAAAAAATTATACCAGGACAAAACAAAAACAAGTTCGTATTTGCTAAAAATAAATCAGAGCGCACTCAATTGAGGTTGGAATTTTGACGCCAATTGAGGCAACGCAAATGTGTAAATTTTCTACACCAGTTGGGGTATCACAATGCAGATCAGAAATTTCTCATTTTCTTTATTCTGTATGATTTAGATTCGAAAGTACTTCAAAAATGAATCGGAAAAACCGATGTATTAACAATGTTTAATTTTATATGCACCAAGCATTAAGGAAGTAAACAGAATTGTTTAAAATAATCAGCCGAAAACATATTAAGCCTATAACTTCATTAGCGTGGGGAAATAAACTGAATTCGTTACTTATTTGGTGGTGGGGAAGTGAAGATTTTTGGCGAGAAAGTTAGTTTTTAATTCATTAATAAAAGATTAACGAATTGATATTTGAACAAACTGTATTAACATCAAATGTCATCTAATAAAAGTTTTTAAAAATTTACTTGAACTTGATTGGATGAATCAAAAGTATTTTATTAACGTTTGAAAATTTGAACAAGATTTATATATATATATATATATATATATATATATATATGGAGAATGTGAACTAATAGTAAGAATTTAAAAAAATCTTTTGATTTCCCCCATATCCCCTTTAAAGGTTCATGTTTGCCCAAAATGTCTTAAAGATTTACCCTTTATTTCTTACCTTGGCTGCAGAAGAAGGAAACCGTGTCAAAACTTCAGAAGTAACTATTTCTCCTATGGGACCACCCGAACTTGAATAAAGCTCAGATAATGAACCACACATGCGTTAAAGGCCCTCTGAATAAAGAAGTACTAAAACCTCCAGATGTGAATATTTCCCTATTGAAAGGGCTAAAAGGGTGGACGATTAGCAAATATTCCCACAGTAAACTGCTGATCACTTTGAATATTTCTAAAGAATTATTTAATGATCGGCATCTTCAGTGCACTAATGCGAAACTGAGAGGTGGAGTTTGACCGAGGTTAAAATGGAAGGTTTTGAAAGGGCGAGGAACTAACATCGATACCAGCTGATCCGGTAGACGAGACCAGCTGATCTGGCTAGATACTGGAAGGGGGCTGATACGACAACGAAACGAGCTGTAAGCAGAGCTGAAGTTGAAGAGATACCATGTGATCTCGAGTTCATTGAAAAGATCTACCGGAAGTAATCCGTAGATCTCTGGAGCTACATGCAGTAGCCGGATACGCAGACAGCCTGTGAGTCGCGGCATTATATATCGGACTGACAATCCAGTTGTAAATATTTCCTAGCAGTTAGCCTAGAGGATGTGTTGTTGTTTGTGTTATTGTATGAAACTGTAAATAAAACCTTTGTGCTTAAACGTTACCATTTTATTTGATCCACCAGGATCAAGTCATTACAACCTTATTTATGTTGAGAAGAGCTTATGACGAGAAGAGCTGAGGTTTGACGAGCTTGACAGCTGAAGAGACACACGTGATCTCGAGTAAAGTGATTAAAGATCTACCGGAAGTAAATCTGTAGATCTCTTGAGCTACCTGAGTAGCCAGATACGCTAACAGCCTGTTAGTTTTTCTTGTGTTAGTCGTGGAACTATTTTCCCAGATGTAAATATTTGCCAACATTTTAACCTAGATGAGGATGAGTTTTTTTAAATTGTATATAAGCTGTAAATAAAACATGTGTTTAAACGCTAACCGTTTCTTTGATCGACCAGGCTCAAGTCATTACATGCTGTGCATTTCTTTTGTGTGTTGTGACATCCTAGCAGAAAATAAAAAGTTGTCCAAAAGCTATGCTTCATCTTTTCGACTTCAGTACACCATCCTAATACATGCGTAAAAACGCGGAGGGTTCCAGAATCCGTTGCGAAACAATATTTTGCTTGTTTTGTTCACCTCTATTATGTTTATGTCTATTTCTCTGTTTAGGGCCGAGATACCCTGGTTGGTAAAGCTTTGGACTCGTACTCCTTAGGTTGCGAGTTCGAAACTCACCGGCCAAAAGATTCCCCGAGTGTATGGCGGCTGGTGCTCGTTAAATCTGTCCGTGGTCGCAAAGTCCTCCATGTAGAGAGTAATACCACTGGAGGCACTGTGTCAGAGGTGATCGTTCTCAGTTCCAGGTCTAAATTACGATCTGAGATGAATGAATGGATGAATAAGCATGAATGAAGTCCACCCCCTAAAAAGGGTTGTGGCCTGCGTGTAGCTAAGTCGTACTCTTGGCCCAAGATGTCTCTATTTGTAAAACAAAGAGGCATATCTCCGGCTTAAAATCTGCTGATGTATCAGCAGGGCTTGTCCATGGCAAGTGCCATTAGTAACAACAACCTATATTATGTATAACTCAATATTTCATCAAATAAACTATATCTGATTATAAACTTCATGCACAGGGCATGCTAGATTCATCTGAAGTCAAATAATTATTTTAGTTACACCCCCCCCTTAATACACCCCGTCCTTTTTTCCAAAAATAACCAAATGAGCCATAAACCTCACAATCTCAACACCCCTCTCCTCCCGGCTGCAACGAATCGGGGGGTGGGGGGTGGACAGGCACAGAAACCACTGGATCTGCCTCTTAAAAGAGATGAAAACCGTTTCCGTCGGGGGTCACGGGTTAAGTGCGCTCTCCCCATTTCTCACACTTTCACAAGAGAAGGGGGAGGAGGTCGTTGCAATTCGAGACGCTTCGGCGGCCGCATCAAGGGAAGGAGGGGGGGGGGACACAAGTTTTAAATGTGGTGCACCCTCCCCCACCTTTCGAGGGAGTTGAAGAGAAAGTGAAACAGAGAAGGTTGGAAAAGAGGTCGAGAATTTTCAGACGTTGTAGACGTATTTTGTAAAGGCCGTAAAAGGTGCATGTACTTAGTGAATGTTTCTAGGGGGTCATTTTAGTGGGTTTTATTAAGGTTGAACAGATTTTCGTTTCTGAGCAGGGTAGATAATTCTTGAAAAATTCCAGAAATTTACACTCATACGAAAAAATAAAAAACCATGAGTAAGAAATTAGATATTGTTAAAATAAACTATCCATCCGGAATATTACTACTTTCTAGTTTACTTATACAATAGTGTTACAGCAGGGATGCACAGCCTTTTCAGTATGAGGGGTCAAAATATGAAAAAGGATCATGTCGAGGGCCAAAGAAGCACGTGAATGTTAAAACATATTAAAAACGTGAAAACACTGGGTTTTTTTCTGGCAATACGCAGGAATTACAATTATTACTTCACTTATTTTACTCATGCAAACATTATGCAATAAATTGTTGTGACTAATGGCACTTCCTGTGGACACGCCTCCGCTGATACGATCAGCAGATTTTAAGCCTAAGAAATGCGTCACTTTGTTTTACAAGTAGCGCCATCTAGTGCCAAGAATACGACTTAGCTATTCACACGTCACAACCCTTTTTAGGGGGCGGACATCATTCATACATTTTCATTCATACATCTCAGATCGTAATTTAGACCTGGAACAGAGAGCGATCACCTCTGACCCAGTACCCCCAGTGATATTACTCTCGATACGGAGGACTTTGCGACCACGAACCGATTTAACGAGCGCCAATCGCCACACACTCGAGGAATCTTTTGACCGGTGAGCATCGAGCCCGCAACCTAAGGAGTACGAGTCCAACGCGCTCTACCAACCAGGCCATCCCGGCCCAATTATGCAAAAAATAAATGAATGAATAAAACACAAACAATATAGATATGCTTAAAATACTTTATCTAAAAAAGATTCATGCTAAAAAGGGGGCAAACTTGAAATAGAATAACAGAGGAAAATTTTTTGATAATTATGCAGAGAACATAATTTAAATTTTTAGGAAAAAATCAATTATCAAAATTACTAAAAATGAATGAGATGGCTGGGACTGAATATTTGAAGTTATTGATTTTATATTGGGCTTAAGATTGTTTGTGGCAATATGTAGAACAGCATAAAGGTTTTCATCTCATTCTTATTTTTGATTTGTTTAAATTCATTAGTGAGAAAGTTTGCTCACAAATGTAAGTGCTGCCAAAGAAAGTTGCACATACTGCTGCATTTTGCTTTAAGCACGAAAATTCTTCAGATAAATCTTTATAAAATTCTAATATTGGTTTTTCTTTGAATTGATTTTTGAAAAATTCAGAATTCTGTAAATCAATTAAGGCTAACTGCGTACTCTCATCCACTAGATTTACATCAACAGAAAATGGAGAAGAAAATACATTTATTTTTGTTTGACACTTTTCAAAATCTGAAAAACGATCATCCAATGCTTTACGCAAGATTTGAATTTGATCCTCACAATGCATTTTCATGCGTGGAAATTTTTCACGTACGCGAACTTCTTCTGTACGAAAACTCGTACTTGCAGGTATGTTTGAAAGGAACTAACTGAAAAGCCGCGTAATAAAAAGTCAATAAACTTACGGAACAACTGTAAATTATTTATTCTTATGTAGAATCGTTTTCGTTTCAGATTCCCCCCCCCGTTTATTTGAAAAACTCTCATTTCATTTTAAATCAGTCTTATTTTATTGACAACATTCGTGGGCCAACTTCAAAGGCTACACGGGCCATAGGCTGTGCATCCCTGTGCTACAGTATTTGTATTTATCCTTATGTAGGTTGTATTTGTATTTATTTAGGTCGATACATATAGTCCTTTGAAAGCTTTTTAAATTCAAAACGAAGTCTCGTTTAGTAGCGAAATAACGCGAGATTATGATGGAATAGTTAGAAAAATTACAGCGAGCCTAACGGCGAAATAAGGAAGTCACAAAAAATAAAAGAAATCGGCCAAAAAAAAAATGCAATTAGTAAAATGCACACTATATCAGCATAACAAAGAAGGGGAAAAATTCCTGAAAATAATTGTAAAATTGGCTGAGCTGTATACAATTAAACTTATGAACTTTCTGTGATTTGAAGAAAAAAAGTGGTCCTAAAACTGAAAAAAAAAAATGTATTTTCAGATTTTTCCTTTCCTCCCAAATGTTTATTGAGATTTTTTTTTTAAATTATTTTTGCTGACTTCCTTCGTTTTTTGAATTTCACTTCGTCGTTGTTTGACTCGAACTGTATAATAATATCAGAGTATACATTTTTCACTTTTAGGGCGTACCCGTTTTCAAATCGCAGAATGTTCATACTTTTACGCGCAAATATATCCGCTAATTTTACAATAAATGTTATACATTTTTTTCTTTAGTTTTTATTATGGTATTATTGAATACATTTTTCTACTTAAACTGCTCGGTCTATTTCTTTTATTCTTTGAGTTATTTTTGTAACTCTATCAAACTTATTTTGTAACTTTTCACTTCACACCTCTCCATATCGCTTAAAAGAAGAGTTATTGCAAAAATGAATTGGAATTTTATTTTATTGCTTTTGAATGTGTATTGCATAAGGAAAAGAATTGTAATGTGCGCTACATGTTTTAAAAGAAAAAAGAAAACTTTAAGGAAAGTAGTCTAAATCAGGCAAATTTCGGACTCAAACTAAATTGGACAAGCTTCGAGAATAATTGAATCTACTATAACATTAAAGATGAAGAAAAATAAATCTTCATTTTGAGACAATCTTGCAAAACCTTCTCGCACGAGACTAGTGCATATAGGTTTAAATCCGCTATAGTGGCTCGTATTTTCTGGCGATAGTGAATACATTTTAATCCATCTTCTAACCAGAATTTCAATTTCACCAACACCAATCTGTTAATTAGTAATTAATAGACATCAGTAAGCAATTTCTATTCCCACTGATAGTAATGGCAATTAGCAAATGCTACTGGAACTAAAAGAATCTCATTTAA
>JAOUZG010032472.1:278695-298059 GCA_026289955.1 Argiope argentata | reverse complement strand
TGAAAAATGGAACAAATAATTACATTTCCGCAGATGAAGAAAGGGTATAAAAAAGCCTCGCAGGCCGGATGGAAGGAACAGGAAGAGCTGATCGAGTCACCTCCCCAACGTGCGCCCTAAGAAAACAGACCCGTTCGGAATGTTCGGGGCTCCATTCCCAATGGTCCCATAAATCTTCATTTGGGACGTTCTTTTATCTGCTTATTCCGTTCCAGAAAATGGAAGGATTGAACATCCTTTTAGGCGCCCGATTGGGTTATTTCCTTTTTCACTCATTTAACACCGCCGGGCCGCTGATCGGGCTTTTAGTTGCGCATCGGAGTCCGCTGATTGCAAAGGATTTTTCAGGAAAGTTTGCACTAAAGAGGTTTTAGAAGCACACTGTGTGCCGCCATCTCGGCAACTTTTTTCCCCAGAAAGTAAAAAGTAATTGGACGCAGGTTTTTTTGGGGAAAAAAGCTTCAAAACACTATTTTGTAAGTCGCTTTCGTCAAACAGCTACTAGATGATCTATGAATCGTTATAACCAAAGAAAGAACTGTTTTAGATTATATTTGCGCAACAAACAGAATATTAACTAAGTTTATAAAATGATTAATTGGCAAATAAAATTGATTAAATCGTTCCATTTACAGAAATAGGAGAGGATCTAATTTAGTTACATTTTGTTATATACTAGGAAAGTCAAAAAGTATACGGACTTTTATAAAAAAAAAATTCGGGGTTTGGTAATACTGCTGTATCCAGCGATGAATTGTGCTGAGTATAGTCGACAACACTTGTTTGAAACGGTTCACTATTACTCCAGTCATACTGTCCAGGCCTTGCTCCAAACGATTTTCATTATGTTGTTGTTGTTTGGCACTTTTTCAAGCTCGCTGACTGCCAGCGATTTAAACCGATTGAGAGTCTCTCGTTTTTTCAGTGGCGCTAATTAGGGCCAAGAGTAGACTTAGTGACACACACACACGTCACAACCCTTTTTTAGACATACTTCATTCATGCATTTTCATTCATTCATCCACGGATCGTAATTTAGATCTGGAACAGAGAACACTTCTGACCCAGTACACCCAGTGATATTACTCTCGACATGGAGGACATTGTGACCACGACAAATTTAACGAGCGCCAGCCACTACACACTCGGGGAATCTTCGGCCAGCGAGGTTCGAACTCGCAACTAAGGTATACGAGACCAACGCTCTTTCAATCATTATGTAGTGACCACCGAAGAAAATGCTAAGGGGATGAAGATTTGCAAGTCATTGGTTACAGATATAAACAAAAAAAAAAACCTGACTGAATAATAATAATAATAATAACAAACGTGAAATGCTGAGAAAAGTGCGTGTAAGTCCAAGGTAGTTTTACAGAAATATAAAGTATGCTTCAGTTTTCTAACATTAGAATAAATGCACCTTTTTTCAAATGCCTCTTTACTTTTTGATTCACCCTCGTAGTTCAAAAATAGAAGTTGGTAGAAGAATTGGAGGTAGGCGATTGATGATGACATATCCAAGGGAGAGTCGACTCGGTTTTCGCGAATAAGAATGCGCAAGTTAACAGTGCTTTTGAATTATGAAAATAATAGGCAGGGTGGAGATGATCAGCGATAACAAATCCAGACGTCACGACTTCTCATTTGGAAGAAAATTTTCTGAAATCAGACCAGCAGTAAAAGAGCCAGTACAGGTTCGCTAGTTTCACTAATTATTTTAAATATATTGGCGAATAAATTTGGCGAAATCTGTCCAATTTTTTATCTTTATATATCTCAAAAATCGTAATGTTGGCGAGGGAGGGATAGTGATTGTAAGACCCGCTTCTCCACTCCCTACGATGACGATAGCAAACCTGCCAAGAGGCAAAAAGTCACGTGGTATCAAAGGGGGGGGGAACCACGTGAGGGTCGAAGAAGAAGTGAAGGGGATAGAGAAGGATGAGCGAGGAAAAATGAAGGTTTTGTGATTCGTCATGAACGGGAGAGACTTACTTTTTTTTCATGTTTTATTTTATTTTAATCGGCTGTGAATATGTAAATAATATATTAATCTAGAATAAGATCGTCTCCTGTATTATTTTCAATACAATCCTCAAGATTGAACCGGTCGACGACCGAGATTGAGCCAGATTTAAAATGTCCATTCAGGCCTAGACATATGACCAGGCGTCAGCCTTCTAAAAGCGCAGCTGGGAACCACACGTGGAAAGGACGGAGGAATTTTACTGTAATCATTCGTTAAATATCTAGAAAGTCACAAGTTTTCGTACGAAAAAAAAATCTAAATCTATATAGTGGTTTGGACTACAGGATACTAGCGTGGATTCTTTCTCCCCCTTCAATATATAGAAAATACACAGGGAAATACCGGGTGTCCAAAAATTTCCCGTACTCCAAATTTAAAAAATCATTTTCCATGATTGTTTTTCAAGTATATTAAATTTTTCCATACGAATAATGAAACCATGGACATGCTTGAAGCTTTTTTCGGCGATCGACTTATCTCAAAACATCTTTGGCCACCTCGATCCCCTGATCTGACCCTCCCGAACTTTTTTTCTGTGGGGATATTTAAAGGACAAAGTTTATGAAGGTGATCCTCAAACAATAGATGATTTGAAAATCGCAATTACCCAAAGGATACAAGAAATCACCCCTAGCATGTTAAAACGCGTTTCGAAAAACATGCGCAAACGAGTTCAGCTTTGTCTCCAAGAAAGGGGAGGACATTTTGAACATTTCTTATAAATGTAAGTTCAGTATTTTTTTTCTTAGTTATGTTAAAAGTGCTTTTTATCATTGGCATAAAAATAATTCTTTTTAAGCCTGTTGTTTTTGTAAAATAAATTCACAAATCCTCAGTACGCGAAATTTTTGGACACCCTGTATTATTTTTGAGACTTCTATCGAAAATGGGTGGGTTTTGAAGACCTAGAACTATCCATCAAAACCTTGAAGTAACCTTTTATGATTATTATGATATTTCTGTACGAAGAAAAGGTATAAAACAGTAGCACCAAAGCAGGGAAAAAAACCGATAAGCGAACTACTACTAGGTCCATACAAAGAAAATGGGCCAATTTGGAACATTCGAAGTTCTCTATTCCCGGTGGTCCCATAAATCTTCATTCGGGAGGTTCTTTTAACTCCTTATTTCATCCCAGAAAATCAGAGGATTGAATACCTTTTCAGGTGCCCGATTCTATTATTCCTCTTCTTACTCATTTGAGTCCCTCGTGACGGATGAGGTGGGGTTTTCAATCTCGATTCACAACTCCTGATTACTAAAGATTTTTAGAGGGGGTTTCCACTTTGGGGACAAGTGTGCTCTCATTCTGGACGATCTTTAAATTTTAGTTTTTCTTCTTCTCGGGTAGTGAAAAGTAAAATATAGGTGAGTAGTATTCGGAAGGGAAGAGAATATCAGTTTTACAGGTTCGATCAATGTGAGGATGGACATTGCTAAAGACCACAGTCGGCCACAACAAATCAAGGATGGACATTGCTACAGTCCACAGTCGGCCACAACAAATCAAGGATGGACATTGCTACAGTCCACAGTCGGCCACAACAAATCAAGGATGGGCATTGCTACAGTCCACAGTCGGCCACAACAAATCAAGGATGGGACATTGCTACAGTCCACAGTCGGCCACAACAAATCAAGGATGGGACATTGCTACAGTCCACAGTCGGCCACAACAAATCTTGTCGATACTGCTACGTTCAGTGGTGGTGGGGTGATCGGATGTACACAAGAAGGAGATAGTATTCGGCGTCGTTAACTGCGGAATAGTTGAGTTGTTTCTCTCCTGCTTCCCTACATCTCAGAGTATCTATACATGGTATGAAATGAAGCCTCCCGAAAAACCTGTTTGTTGGAATCAAAAAAAGTAGAGAAACAGTTGACGGATATTGAAGATATTTATACCATTTTGTAGAGCATTTATTGGCAAAGGTTTTAGCACATTAATGTCATATCGAAATAAAAAAAAAAGTTTATCATTGCGATTTTAACTTGGCACTTATCCATGCATGCGAGAAAACCTGAAACTACGCATGAGCAAATAGCAAGAGCTGTGGTGTGCATATGCGATACATTTCTTTGTTAACGCCTGATTTTAAACAGCGATTCAAATCTCATTGTACCGAAAAGAAAGAAATCCAACCTTGGCCGGAACACATTAAATTCCCAAAAGCTTCGTTTGTTACATGATAAGGAAAATGGCGATGAAAGAAACGTTCAGTTAGTGAAAATCAGAGAAATTATGTCCACACTTAGGAAAGGAGAGTTTTTTGGTGAGCGAAATGACCATTTTTCTTTAAATCGCACTGAAACTCAATTGCGGAGACAGAATGAATCTCTTAAGAAGCGAAATGATCGTTTGTGATTTGTTTACGGACATATCATATTTTTACCTTCGAATCAGTCTAAATATTTCTGAATGTGTTTTATAAAAAATTATTTTGTAGTTAAATTTGATATTTTCTAAATATATTTTTACGTTTGTTTGATGTTACGTAACATGCCCATCTCATGTGGAGTGGCTAGACTTAAGTTTAAAGCTAATTTTTCTTTTTAGATGCTATGTCACGGGCAACTCCGTGCTAGAATTTCATATAAAAGGAAGCATTTATATGGAATCTACAAATAACTATACATCTGGAATGGGCCTCTAAGTTGAATTTTTTTTAAAAAGACAATTTATAAGGATTGCCCAAATGAAAAGAGGTCATTTTCGTTTTGAGGATAATTCAAGTTTTAACCGATTTTGAGTTTTCGTTGCGACATATACATTAATTTTTTCCTATTATATCGATTATACATACGATTATACTCAAAATTATCGCCATGGACATTTATCTCCTCTTCCTTTTCCATTAAAATCACTGGAAAAATATAGTCTCCGACTCAAAGTGGGGCACCTAAACAGCCAATATATGGACAAGTTATCGGTATTCTGAACTTTTTGCACGCGATATTACTTCGTATAGAGGTCAAAGCCATCCGTGAGAAATGATAGATAAGGGCCTTGTTTGTAAACAAAATAAAAACTTCTCTTCATCTCTGGGCCCTCTTCCAAAACAGATTGCCATACACACACATACATAAAATCCGACCTCTCACTCTTTCACTATAACCGTAATTTACAAGTTCCCTTAACGACGTCGAAATCGAACCGAACGCCATCTAAAACTTTGCGCATTATCCTTTTCTTTGTCGACTCGAGGGGGGAGGGGTCCGGTCAGCCTTCTGCTGGAAAACAAAACTCGCTCTCCATTAAGAACCGGAGGGGATGGATATGATCACGTGATTGGACAATTAAGACCCTCGCGCGAAGGAGAGAAGAGTCTGCGGAAGAATAAATTGTTGCCGCAAATCGGGTTGGCAGGCACGCACCCGGGGTGGAACTTGGTGATTCTTACACCCTCGGCAACTTTTGCTGCTGCTGTTTACTTCTGTGCTCCAGAAGTTTTCTCGTTCGGTGTGGAGAACGATAAGGGGTGGTACATAAATTAGAACATGGATCTCCATCTCAGATTTCTCTGCTTATATTTTAAGGAATTGATCCTGATTGAAAATTCTAAGGATCAGTATCTAGTGGCGTAACTAGGGTGGATCAAGCAAGGCAAACGACCAGGCAACTAAGATGAAGACGTGTTCTATCAGTGAGGTGTGTTAAAAATCCCCTCCACCCCCGTAAAAAGGGGTTGTACAAGCGAGTGTGTGAGTGTCATCTTCATATGAGCTAGAAATCAGACTTATGCCCTAAGATGCTCAGAGATCTTTGCCCCAGAAGCTACTGCAGACTCTTTCCTTGATAATGCGGGCACGACATTATCATCATTTTTATGACGGGTCACTGTGAAATAAATCATTTGCATATAAGAAAAGAATTACCTTGCTAAAATACTTTAAGAAATTGGAATTTAGTTGGATATTGTGTTATAGTATACCATATCTTTCATCTTTGGACATTTGTGTTATTATTTTTATGTTTATGCGCGTTACTGCTTTCTATATGTTATTTTCAATTTAGTTTCTTGAACCCAAAATTGATCTGTTTACTAGTTAATTTCAATCTTTTCTTTTAGTCAAATGACCTGTAACATATATCCTTAATATACATCACGTTATTGAATTTATGATTTAAGTATGGGCGTATAATTACCGCCCAATGTGAGACTTTCAATAAATAAAAAACTGGTTAAGGTTTAGTTTAGTTATACTAACGCCCCGTCGTAAAACCACTCTAGGGCTATTTTGGGACGTATCTCGTAATTTTGAATCGCGGTCAGATGACGAGGACAGCATCTGAGATGACATCCCACTTTGTATACCACACCAGTGGAAGGACGTTTGGTCCCAACGAATTTAACGTACAACAGACTCCCTTACACGATGGTTCTTCGGGGGAATCAGGTCTTGAACCTTTCATGCACAATCAAGACTTTTTCTCAAATAAAATTTACATCTAAATTTTTAAAAAATCAAGAATTTTCCAATTCAGAACGTGTGTCTTTCTGCTACATAAGTCCAAGATTTTCTCTTTCCAATTTTTTTCCGATGAAAAAAATGACTTTTTTTAATCATAGCGAATATTACCAGAAGAATATTGAAATTTCTACATTATCATATTATTTCAATATATTTCTGTATTGATAAGCCTATTACCATTAAAACCAATATCTTGCTTATGTTTCTTTATCTTAATAGTCCTCTTTTTATTTAAAAAAAATCAAATAGGTTTTTTTTAAGGATTTAGAAAAGAAACTACTGCAAAAACCTTAAACTCTCCATTTTCTTTTAAAATTTTTTTTAATTCACACCTAATACTTAAACGCCTTCAAATCTAGAATGATCCGGTTCAGTCTACAAAATTTTCTTGTCATTAAATTTAAAATTGAAACTTCATAAGCAATTCAGAAAAATTAAATTGTAGAAAATTTTTTACATGTTGAAGTTTCAATAATAAAGCTAAACGAAAATAATGTCAAATAAACATAATACTTTCCTTTAGAATTTAGTTTCGAATCATTTTCACAACAATTCCAAGAAGAAAAACGAAGAAATATTCCACTTACCTAAAAAACAAAAATAAAGCACCATTAGCAACAAAGGAACAATAACATGCATATACAATATTTATAACGAAAATTTTAATCTTTTAAATAACAAATGGTTAAAAGCTGTAATTTTAAAGTTTTTTGATGCACATGTATAGCATTAAAGTGCACTTAATTATTTTTCAATAATTAGTTTAAAGAATTATATTTTAGTAATTACTGAAAGAAGGTTAACATTATTTATGTAAAGCATTTGTTATTGTTAATTTTCAATTAAAACTATTATAAGCAAGTTAATTTTAAATGGCAGTGCTCAATAAAAGTTTAACCGAAACAATATTATAAAGAATTTTATAAGAATACAAAAACTTTATTAGCCTGTGTGAAATTAAAAATATTATTTTCATTTCTTAAGCTCTGAGTACTATACCGTGAATTTTTAGGGCAAACACTCCCCCCCCCTACAATTTAAAACACCGCCAATTTTTTAGCAATATTTAGTCAGTGAATGAGTTTTTGATTTCATGGTAAAATCTATTCAATTAAAAAATAACTTTAAAAGAAATTTCACAAGCTGAATAAAACACCAAAAATGAATTAAAAAATTAATAAAAAGTATTAATTTTTTTAAAAAAATTAATAAAGCGGAAATAACATTTCAGTCTTAGAGCAACCAGTTGTCACATTTTCAAAATAAATGAATTTAAGAAATAAATAAATAAAGGGAAAAAACTCTTTTGCGATACATAAAAATTTTTTTGAAATAGCTTGAATAATTATAAAAATACGACTTATTAATTAGATAAAAATGGCTATTCTAAAACATCAAACTGCATGAGAAATGTGATAAAATCACAATAAAATTAAAAAGTTTTGCAATTTCTTCCTTCGTTTGTAATTCGGGCTTCTGATTTAAGATCCGCCCGATGATTATCGGTGGATCCTTTGAGCTATCCCTGCAGTAGCAGGATGCGCTAACAGCCAGTTAGCTTTTCTTGTGAGGTGGTTTCTCCGAAATTAATCGAGGAACTATTCATGTATAGAAGTTAACTGAGATGTAAATATTGTCAATCATATTAAACTAGATGAGAACGAATTGGTTTTATAACATAAGGCTGTAAATAAAGAATTTGTCTTTAAACGCTATCCTCTTATTTGACCTCACAGGATCAAGTTATAACAAGGACTTAGTATTCAATAAGTGAGAAAATACATAATTTAACAGAGTTTTGGTAAATAAACTTTGTCGTCTGATATTGGTATGCAAAGAAAGACCAAAGAAATCCAATCAATCCGGATTATTTTTCTTTTTGTTATCCGTTAAACCCATCCGCTATATTACTCCAGACATTTAGGAGTGTATTGTATACCAAATATCATGAATCTCACGCAACGCATTTTCGAGTTTCAGCGTACACAGTTAGGAAGATATGTATTTTTGGCACTCAAGTAGTAGCACTAAAACGTGAAAATCCCGAATTTCAATTTTTTGGTGTTTGCTATACTTTCTTTTGCGAATACTTTTCTTTCTTTTTTTTTTTTTTTTTTTACTTTTACGAATGCTCTCATTTACGAACAATTAACAAGTAATATAAAAAAATTAAAATCAATTCCTACTAAGGTTAACGAAGAAATTTTTTATTTTAGTTTCTTTTTATTAAATAATTACAATTGATATAAATATATATAGAAATATGAGGGAATCACAATATTACATGGCGAAATAGAAAACGAATTTCCTGGCAAATTTCCATTCTCCTTTTTATACGTGGTGTTCGAACTCGCAGCCCAAGGGATGCGAATCCAATGCCATAACAACCAGACTATCTCAGCCTAACGATTACAATTACTATATATAGTTGATCAAAAAATTATAATAGCATTGAATTTTTAACATCAATTGAAGATTTAAAACCAGTTGTGACAACGCAAAATGCGTGAATTTTCTACATAAGTTGGGGTACGCAATAAAAATTAGAAATTTCTAATTTTCTATATTCTGTATTATTTTAATTCGAAAATACTTCAAAAGGAATAGGAAAAATCGATTCATTAACAATGTTTGATTTTATATGCATAAAGCATTATGAAAAACAAAATCATTAAAAATAATCAGCCGAAAACATTTTAAGCCTAACCTCATATTCGTTGGGGAAAAACAAACTGGATTCGTTAATTATTTGGCTCCGAAGAAATGGATATTTTTGGCGAGAAAGTTAGTTATTAATTAGTTAATAAAAATGAATGAAATAATATTAGAAAAAAATTTGTATTAGCATCGAATGTCATCCACTGCGTTTTAAAAAATTTATTTGAACTTGATTGAATAAATAAACAGTATTTTATTAACGAATGGACATTTGTACTATATATATATATATATATATATATATATATATAGAGAGAGAGAGAGAGAGAGAGAGAGAGAGAGGGTGTGAGCTAACAGTAGGAATTGAAAAAAGGGAGTATCATTAGTACCAAAGGAGTTAAGACCAAAACTTGACTTTAATACTTATTCTCAATTTGAGAAAGACCCCTTCTCAGAGTACTGAGAAAAGCAGGAGAAGGCGAGCACCCCTCACATCTCTCATCTTCTCCTTCTAAAGTAGCGCCTCCAGATATTTTCCTCTTATAACTTCATGTTCCTCGCTATTGTTAATTAATCATCCACACAAAGTTTCGCTCACGGAAGACCCGCATTTACATAAGCGAGAGTGGTTTACGTTTTTTCTTTCTTTTTTCTTCGCCTTTGTACCATTCCGCTCGCTTGGTTCGAGAGTATGATAGCCTGGCTCTCAGAATCGCGCCTTCCCGGAAACAAAGTTAAATCGCTTCGTGAAAACGTTAACCCTAAAACTTCGACGCTGATTAGAGTAGAGAGAGAGTTGGGGCTTTGTTTTTCCAACTCGTTTTGTAATTTAACTCAAATCTCGGTGGAGAAGATAGGAGCCCACATCGGTCCGAAGATGGACTAAGTAATTGGAGAGTAATTTCGTATGCATTAGAAAATAGGTGAAATATTTAAAAAGATGCTAACCCCATCTTTGAAAATCTTACTAAACGAGATAACCCATCTCGTATTTCCTTCACTTTATAGGAACTATACAGGTGACTAAATGGATGTAATTAACACTAGAACTACGAACCGGTCAAAATGACCGGTTGCATCATTTATTTATACCATTTCCCCTTCAAGTCTTATTTGATATTTTACGATAATGTCATGATTTTTATTAAATTTGTGCATAGAATAATATTATAAGTTATTTTGTTCCTACGCTTCTAATTTTCAGAAATAACTATGTGTTATATCTAAATATACGAAACGGTCATTTTGATCGGTCATGAAAATATCATGAATGCATGTTGTGTATTCCCGGAATTCAAAAATTCTAAGTTTTCTATATATTATATATATGTAATATATTGGTAAATATTAAATCTGTAATATGAAGACACTTTCTACGATCAGTCTGTAACCTCTATACTGATAAGTTATCAGAAATCGCAACCTATATAAAATTTCAATTTAGAATCTCGCATTATTCTTGCACACACTGTAAGAGGTTTGTGATTGAATATGTTTTTCACTATTAGAAAGGGAAATAAAATTTTAAGATTTTTCAGTTAGAAATTTTTACCCTGAAAATGCCGAAACGTTCGAAAAGAACAAAATTTCTTGAAGATATAGCAAATGTATCCGAAGTTGACTGTAAATCAACAAATATTTCAGAGGTTCAGTTTGAGAAAGGGAAAGTCTGTGTATCCTTAGACAGCGATAGTGAAGAAGAGAAGATATTCGAGGTACATAAAAGAAAAAAGTGTAATATAGCCGTCATATTCCGATGAGAGTGAAGATCAACAAACTGAAATTGCTTATGATGGAACTATTTGTTATTTAATTACAATAGTTGAATGATATAAATAATATATTTTCTTGAAAAATTAATTATCTTATGAATTTATCGTTTCAATTCTTGAATTCTACTATTTTGTTTACATAAACAAACAAACCGGGCAAAATGACCGGTTGGTAGAAATAGGTATAAGGTAAATATTTGTAGTTCTAGTGTTAAAACACAAATGCAAATATAGAAAAAATGAAAGTAAGATAAAATTGAGCCGGCTTTCTGGCACAGAGGTAGCGTGTTTTCTTCGTGTTCTGGGAGTCCCGGGTTCGTGTCCCGGCTTGGGCATGGTTATTCTTCTGTGTGTTATCTGTGAGATGTGTGAATGTGCCCCCCTGTAGAAAGGGGTTGTGCAAGCAAATGTGGTGAGTGTGTAACTAAGTCGTACTCTTGGCCCTAGTTGGCGCTACTTCAAAAACAAGAGACGCTCCTTTCGGCTTAAATCTGCTGCAATATCAGCAGGGAGCTTGTCCAGGGCAAGTGACATATGTAACAACAGCAACAACACTGTAGACCTTTTTTTTCTCCAATAATAACAATTACAAAACTATCCTGCTTTTATCAGTTACAAATAAACTATGATTACATCATAATCGTCGATGAAATACGTCGGCTCTGCTGCATTTCTCTGGCTGTACCTCTTCTTTCCAACGGAACTTCCGAATCGCATCAGCGGACTCATTGAAACTTCAATCAACTGACTGAACTGATTTCATTAACTGTTAACTGACAGAAAATTCAATTTGTTTTCGTGTGCACGCGCTCTTTTGTGTTTAACGATCAAAATTTCTCTCTTTCTCTCTCTCCATATGGAAACAGGGGATAACAGCATTTGTTGCTATAAATCCCAATACCTTACTTCTTTTATGTTCTGTTGTCTGTAGGCGTGCCATAAGTAACAACAACAACACGATAAAATTGAAATCTGCTATCGCAAATTTCAAGTCATTATGTGAGAACTTTATTATTATTTAATTCATTGTTTGTCTTAATTGATTTAAGTCATTAACCCGTTTGAAACAATCACGTGACTCTCATGCTACGCATGCGTCGATATTTACAAAACGATGCTTTCCCCCCCCCCTACATCTCAAAATCATTTGAGCTCTAAAACTTTTATCTCGCGGCCCATTTATTATCATTATTTTTTTCCGTTTGCGAAAATCCAGTTCAAACTAATTTGGAATAGTCACGTGATTATTGTATTGCACAGTCGTCATCTTTTCAAATTCGTTATTTTTTTCCTCCGCCATTTTAAAATCATAAGGCTGGCAAAACTTTTTTTGTCAGCTGAGATAATTACAAATTATATATACACCTCTTGATATCTCACCTCGCAGTCACATTCATTCACATTCATTTTCAGTGCAAAAACTTCTAACTACCAGCTTTTTATTGGTCAGACAAGAGAATAGAGTATAAGGTGGACGGTCGCGTCAAGTTGTAACTTTTTGTTGGCGATTAGTTGTCCAACATGACAACTTTCTTTATCATTTTCTAATAATCCTAAAAGCAAAAACTTGATGCCTCCAAAGCTATAAATCGTCAATATTCATCCACGTACTTTGAAGCTCCGAAAACCTTAAACCAAAACAGTATCACTTACTCAAATAATAAAAATACAGTCCCATCGGATCGGATATTTTGGAAGGAGGTCCTCTATGATTTTTTTTTCTTTTCATTTTCCGTGATTTTACAATCTTCTAGAACTGACATACGTATTCTGTTAAAAATAAGGCAACAAGCATTTGACCATTTAAAACATATCTAGATGATTCCATTTCTGCATATATTTCAAGCGCGGATTTCATCGCCTCCATCAGGAATGCGTAAACTATCTTCTCATGCCTGAACATAATCCTTAAAAAACAAAAAAAAATACACATATCTAGATGTAATTAATTTTTAAATTTGGTGATTAGCTTCTTTTAAAAAAAAAAGAACTTTCATTCCATTCCAGTATACGTTCCATTCCACTGTAAGAGTAGATCCGACTCTTAAGGGCAAAAATGTTATTTTGCAGAGAATTATAATTTTTTTTATCACCAAAGTAGGTACAAGAATCTTAATAGTAGTGCCAATATTGATAACATTTTGACAGAAATATTTTAATTACAGAAGAAATAAAAACTAGAGAGCTGTTAATTACTTGTCCAGAAAACAACTTATCAATACTAAGTTTTTAAAAGTATCTTAACGAATCTGTGAAACTGTTTTCCTACAATGTTAGTCTTATAGCTGGAAAGTGAATGAAACAAACAGCAAATTCACTGTTCAACAAATGCGGATTGAATGATTCTTGACCACTGTGACAAAAAATAAGGTTCTAGAAAATTACAAAAAAAAAAAAAAAAAAAAAAAAATGGAATTCACTATGCATATTTCAATGTATCATGTCAGAACATCATTTCTTGAACGGCCAAGCACCACGTGTTCGTGTGAGTTAAATTGTATTTTTTATTCATTTTAATGGTTTCATCGAATGAGTCACTTTAGTATTGCCAACGATCCGAAAAAAGATTGTCTCGCATTTTTTGTTTAAAAAAATCACATCTCCTATTTATTTCCTTTCATGAAATCATGTGCTCAGAATGACATTTTTCTGAGTTTTATTTGCTGTAGTCCTTCACTTATTTTTTAATTAATCAGAGCTTTTGTAAATGCAATGATAACACGTTATTAGAAGCTGCTTTTTTGAGATGCTGGTGCAAATAATAAAATTTCAATTTTTTGGGCTACGGATTTTTGATGACGACTAAAATCTCATCCCAAAAACACCATCATGTTCTGACATGATAAAAATGATAAATAAGTTACTATACATAATCAATAATTTGACTATAATTATGAAAGATTTTTCATAATTTAATAAATAAAACATCAACTTCTGTGCATGGCATGACTATTTCACTGTATTTTCAGTATTTGGAAAGGGATTTTTTTTTCTAAAAGAAATATAAAGTACTATCATTATATTTAGAAACAGAATTCTACATTCAATTGATTTAAAAAATAAATTTTGAAAGAATTTTACGTTTACCTGATTATAATGAAAGTAAACATCATAAACATAAATTTATGAAAAACAAAAATAATAACCATCATTGAATATATGTCCAAAATAAATACGCTTAAGGCTGGAAAAGAGGAAATAAAAAAATCTCTATTTAAAACTAAACAATGTGTATACATTTGAATTTAAGTACTCCCAGCAGTATCATTATCATTAACAGGGAATTAACAAAAGAAAAACACATATTAAGTAAACAAACACTTAACACGGTTAAAATAACACGCTCGGAATGTGTTGAAAAAACTCAAAAGGAAAACAAAAAAATGCAAACAACACAAATATACACATAGATGCCATTCGTGGAATGTCAAATATTCATAGCACGCACTTCTTAACAAAACTTTTTTAACGAGACTCAAAAAATGAAAAGGAAAGAAAAGTAAGCAGACGATAAACGAAAAAAAAAAGTAGACGTAGTAGTTGTTTTTACCTTTGCAATTCACAACTGCGAATGAATATTTCAAGAACGCGGTTCTACTAAATTTCCGGTGTGGCTTGGGCGTCAGAGTAAATAAAATGTGTCAGAAAAATAATTTTTTTTAAAAAAAGGAGTTTTTAGTTGTTCGAATTATTCTTTATATTACAACAGAGCTTAGTTTAAAATAAGATGCATCATTCTTTTATACAATATATTTTGAAAGTCTTTTGAACACTAATTAATTATTTATTATTTCAGTAAATTGTTTATATTTAGTTTATGAAAGTTAAAAAAATAATAATTGAAATGCAGAAATATAAATATATATGTTTAATAATAAATAATTTTATAGTACATTTATACAATTTTTTTAATGTATTTAAAGTGACTTATGTATATAAAATTTGTGTGTGTGTGTGCATATAGCGTTATATATATATATATATATATATATATATATATATATATATATATATTATATATATATTATATCGTAACAATTAAAAAAAATTTCACAATTATTAGTCTAGAAAAGAAATTAATTAATTCAGAAATAAAAAAAAACATTAATTCACTCAATAAATTTATACAATCCATTAAAACTTTTCTAACTAAACATAGACAATTTAAATTGTTGAAATTTTCATTAATCTATTTAAATTGCACTTAATTTTGTATATCCCAACATATTCTAGTTTAAAATATACTTTTAATTTAATTTTTAGATATTTTTTTAATTATGTTGTAATTATAGACAGTTTAGCAGCAAAAATAAAGAATGACGAAAATATTTGCAATTCATCCATTTTTTAAAAAAAGACGATTTTTCCAGTAATATAATTGAATGTAAATTTTTTTTATTTATTGCGAATTTACTGTATTTTATTTGTTAATCCACTATATCATTACATAAAACCTGAAATATATTCAGCAGGATATATACATTGAGAACTTCAAATCTGAAATATTGTACTTTCTATAATTTTTTTATGAACATGCTAGATTCAATTGACGAATTATTTATAAGCAGAAATTTAATCCCTCTTGAAAATTAAATCTCAAATTTTGATAAATAACATTAAATTAAGGTGCTACTTTTTCTGACCATAGTTATGTTAGGATTCTAATGTAGTAAAGTTTCAAATCTATCAAATTTTCAAGTATAATAAAAACTTTACTAAAAAAAGAATAAAGATTAAATAATATTAAAACATATTTTAATTAGAAGCAATAAAATAAGTGAAATAGAAAACGATTTTTAAAATTAAGATATTTAAAAAAAATTTACAAATGAAATACCAGCGAAAATCAGACACAGTTAACAAAATTCATGAAAACATTTCAAGATCATTCGAGACAATTTTGGCACACTTTCAGAAGAATAAACCTGGTTGGTTTTTGTACATATTTCAAATACAAATTGAAAAAAAAGTTTTCTTTTAAACCTCATGGGGAAAAAAATGAATATTTTATTACTCCACATTACACGAATATAAGCTTTAAGTACATGTAGTATATGAAAAATTCAAAATTCCACTGGAGCTTTCCTGATTATGTAAAGCCATACTTTTTATTTTCCCTTGCATCAACTTTTCGTGGGTTATCATTTTACGATCACTATAAAAATAAAGCAATAAATTTCAGCCCAAATCTTCTTTACAATCGGATACTTTTTTCCCCCTTCCCAAACATAGACCGGACCAGTCATCCACTAAATAAAAATGTAATCGCTGAAAATGGGTTTCGAATAATAAAACACATGAAAATCTCACGATTTCTTAGTAATGGTTCTATTCAAAAAAAGCTATGACACTCGTGATTGAACAAAAGAGAAAATTTCCGTCGCCAGATGGCACTGATAGGACAACAAAGAAAATGATCTAACGATAATAGCGGATATGACGTCACGACAAGCATTAAAAATAGTAGGAAAATAATTTAAAATGTTTTTTTTTTCTTCTGTACTTTAGTTGATTTATGAATTTTCTCTGCTATTGAAATAGAAAAAAATAATAATAAGGGAAAACTGCACAAAAAGACGTTAATAGCTAGCTTTTATAATATTTTCAATGTATTTTTTTCTTCTTCTTAATACTTTTCTGTTTGCATTCATAAGTAAAGTAAAGAAGTCAAATAAATTTAAACATAGTGGTTTTTATAATAAGTTTTTTAAAAATAAATATCAAGGTTTATTATAAATAACAATAACCACAGATTTATTTAAATATATGGCATATGCTAAAAAGAATTATATTTAAATTAAATTTACCTAGAAGGCTTTAACATCTAATTATAAAATAGATTTTTTAAACTTGTTTCACTTCTAAGTTTTCCTCTTTGAAAAAGTGTATGTCTAATTGTTGTAACAAAAATTATATTTTTGTGGGCTTGGCACCATAAAACAATTCTTGTATGAATAAAAAAGATAAAATTCAAAATATTTGTACTTCAAATATCCTTGCATTTTTTTTTTTCATTAAATGTTAATTTATTTGATATAGTAGAATGTTTAAATCAACATATTTGCTCAACAAATTTGAAATACAAAAAATCAGAAAAAAAGTTCGTCACTTTTTTTAAAAAAATCTGATTTTATTAGAGACAAATAGTTTCAAATATCAAGAATATATTATTTTCGAAATAAGTGATTCGTCGTAATTTTAATGTCGTTTTTTTATTCGCATTGGGAAAAAAACAATGTAGAATTTCCAACGAGTAATAAATGCGATTAAACAATAACTACAGACAGAAAAAAAGGAATATTTATGCTAAGTGACAATTAGTTCTAAATCTGATTAAGAAAATCAATTAAATTTGTGAGACAAAAAACAGAATTATTTAACAATTATAGAAATGAGTAAATCTATTTTTAGTTTCAGTTATAACAAAAAATGGTATAAAGATAAAGTAAAACTGATATATATATAGAGGGGAAAATAATTACATTGGTAAAACCAGAAAGGCTATAACGAAATAATGAAGTTAATGTTAATACAAGAAATATCAGATTATTACATTTTTTTACTTAATTACTTAACAAAACTATATATATTTTTTAGAAAAATCCGAATCTAAAAATAAGACGAGTTTTTTAGAATTACAAATAAAAATAGAATACCAAACGATAAACAAGATTAAATTGTAATTAATCTGATGAAAAAAAGAATAAAAGGAAAATAAAATCTGACGAAATTATTTAGCTAAAAGAAAAAAACTAATAATTCAGACCATTTTTAAAATAAATATGCTAGAGCTTCTAAAGTAAAATATAAATAATTAAAATAATAAAAGTATAATTAAAACATCACGAATGCATGATATTTGAAAAACATAAGTTTGAGATTATAATAGAAAAATTATTATAGTAATAAAATGGCTTCACGCACGAAATCGTTTGCTTAAGTGTTATTTTTTTTTAAAAACACATTTCAATCAAAATGTGTACTAATTTTTTTCTTTTGCATCGCTTCTTAATTTTTCTCGGAATTAATCATTTTTTGAGCAATCGTTATTTGTTTGAAGTTTTCAGCTACTTTCCGAAAATCATTAAAACTTCCGTTTTTAGCCGTTTGTTTATTATTATTTTTCCCAAAGCAAGCATTGAAGTGTAAATGTTGTTTTTAATGGAATTCTTAATTAATAATTTCACAGTATTTTTGAAAAGTTTTCGTTTGATTTCGATAAAACGAATACTTAGCAACCAATCTGCAAAGCAGGAAAATTGATTGCCTTCAATTAGTACACTTTTTTTCTCTTTCTTTCAGAATAAAATGAATTTTCCAGCAGTCCATCGCCATTAATTTCAATCCCTTTTGAAAGTACATTTTAATTCGACAGGTCGTTTAATTTGTTTTAATTTTCATGCCTCGTTTTGAAGCGTGGTAACGTTTTGAATTCTGAGTTGGTTGGAACTTAAATGTGAATTGAAAAATCTAGCATTGATTGGAACATTTTTAATGAATAAATGCAGATTTCGCAGGTTAATTACGTTTTGCAATTAATTAAAACTCAAAAATGAGAGGTTCTGGGAAAATTCTTATTTTTAACCACGGTGAATGTTACACTATATATATGTTAATAATAGTAAGTGAAACCAACAATAATCTAAAGATGCTGAATACATAATTTTAAAAAAAAATGTATTGAACGTAAAGTTTAATTAAAACATGCATCTGCATTTTGAAACAAATCAAATTCATCATAATGTAGCAAATCAAAGATCAACAAATAAAATAAATAAAAGCGACGGCCATTTAGCAAGAAATTAATAATGCCAAAAATAAATAAATAAAATAAAATATAATGGAACTTTTTAATACTTTTATTATTTATTTATGTATTTTACTTTCTCGAATATAAAGTGTAAAGAAAATATATGGAAATCGTCAAATAAAAAAATGAACTTGAAATTTGAAGTAATCTTGACGAATTAGACCTGGTTTAGACAAGTGTGTGACAAAGATAATTCAAAAACGTTTTATCTAGAAGGATGAAAGTTCGCATACGGTCTCTATATCAAATTTACAGATTTCAATCCTATTTTGAACAAAATTCAATCAGAGGAAATCTTTTTGCCCGGAATTTCAAATCTAAATTAACACGATTATCTACACATCTAAATTATAACGAAGATAAGAGAGCTGGATGGATAAAATTTGGTACAAATATTTAACATATATGTATGATATCCCACAGAGCTATTTTATTTAACCATAATCTGCCTTCATTTTTTGTTTTATCAACATCCGATGGCAGACGTCATTCAAAACGAGAATTGTAAAAGGTTAGATCATTTCCCAGAGGACGATAACTTTAATACAACTGTGGTGAAAGATATCCTCTCTATACAACTGTTTATATTGCGCAATCGTAATTAATGGAGGCGCCAGGCGAA
>JAOUZG010032472.1:234321-278295 GCA_026289955.1 Argiope argentata | reverse complement strand
GAAATCAAATTATTTCCCATAATGGTGAACCGGACAATTTTATAATACGGACAATACCAGAAAAAAAATCTTCGCTACTACCGCTTTCGTTTTCCCAGCATGGCTGAAGTAAGCGCTGTTAAAATTCCTCCCTACAATTTCAGCGATCCACATCTCTGGTTTGCTATGTGCGAAAGGACTTTCGAGCTTGGTGTACCGAAACCGGTGACTGAAAGTGCAACGAAATTTAACTACATTGTATCGAATTTGCCGCCGGAAGCCGCAACTATCATACGGGATGTCATCATAAATCCCGATGCAGCAGACCCATATACCTCAATTAAAACGCATCTTATTCAAAGGTCCGGAGAGTCTTCGCAACAAGAAATACGGAAATTGCTTTCCGGTGAGGAATTAGGAGATCGAAAACCTTCAGAACTACTAAGGACTATGAATCGTCGTGCCGCTTCACACAACGTTCCGAAAGAACTTTTGCTGGAACTTTTCTTGCAGCAAATGCCAACATCTGTCCAAACTATTTTGGCATCAATAACACCAATAACTGTGGAAAAAGCCGCAGAAATTGCTGATCGAATAATCGAAGTGAACTCTTCGAATGTGTCTCTGTCAGCTATTGCAATGACTTCAACCGGCGAAAATCGAATTCTTCAGGAAATCGAAAGACTTAATAGGCGAATCGACGAACTTTCGATTGCATGCAAGAAGCAAAATTTCAGAAGTCGCTCTCGTCCACGCCACCGATCATCTTCCCGTCCTAAAGACCCTACTTTATGTTGGTATCACAGGAAATTCCAAGAAGCAGCAACGAAATGCATTTCACCCTGCAATTTTCCAAAAAACTCCTCGGGCGAGGAATAAAAGCGACTACCTCCTCGCTGCCTCATGTTTCGCATCGCTTATTTATCAAGGACAGATCATCAAACGTTTCTTTTCTCATCGATACAGGATCAGATGTTAGTGTGCTCCCTGCATCATTTGCCGAGAAAAAGAAACGGAATTGTATGCAGCAACTGTCGGCCGCGAACACATCTCCCATCAATGTATACGGTAAGAGACTTTTGACATTAGATTTAAATTTAAGAAGAGTATTTCGATGGCCATTTCTAATTGCATCTGTTTCGGTGCCTATAATAGGAGCTGATTTTTTATATTATTTTAATATTTCACCTGATCTTCGAAACAAGCAATTAATAGATAATACTACCAAATTAAATACTCGTTGCAAAATTGTACCATCTACAATTCATTCCATTAAACTTATTACAAGCAAGAGTGTTTTTCATGATGTTTTAAGAGAGTTTCCTGAAATCGTTAAATCTCCTTCCTTTTCTAAAGAAATCAAACACAATGTAAAACATTATATTGAAACTTCTGGTCCACCTGTTTTTGCCAAGCCTAGTCGATTAGCTCCTGATCGGTTAAAAGCAGCAAATGCTTGATTTGGGCCATATCAGACCTTCTAAAAGTAACTATGCATCTCCTTTACATATAGTGCCCAAAAAAGATAGTAATGATTGGAGACCTGTTGGGGATTATCGTGCTTTGAATGCCCAAACTAAAAAGGACAAGTACTCTATTCCTAACATTTTAGATTTTACTTCAGAGCTACATGGCAAAACTATTTTTTCACATATTGATTTAATAAAAGCTTATCATCAAATACCTATTCACGAAGATGATATTCATAAAACTGCCATAACTACTCCATTTGGACTGTATGAAAGTACTAGAATGCAGTTCGGTCTTTGCAACGCCGCTTCTACTTTTCAGCGTTTTGTTGATGAAGTTCTTAGAGGACTAAATTTTGTGTACGCTTTCATCGATGATATTTTAGTTGCTTCATCTTCTGAGGAAGAGCATTTACAGCATCTGCGATTACTTTTTGAGCGTTTGGATCAGTACGGATTGTCTATTAATCCTTCCAAGTGCATATTAGGAGTACCCACATTAGAATTTTTAGGATTTCAAGTTAGTGAGGCTGGAATAAAACCTTTACCAGATAGAGTAGATGTTATTTTAAAATTTCCTAGACCATCCACTATCACACAGTTACGTCGTTTTCTTGGCATGTTAAACTACTATAGACGCTTCATTCGACAAGCTGCCCATATACTTACTCCTTTAGTAAAATTCCTCGAAGGCAAAAAGAATAAAAAGCGTTTAAAGAAAACAGTTAACACCAAATCAGAAGATCTTGCATGGACAAATGAGGCCAACACAGCTTTTGAACAGATCAAGGAAGCTCTTGCACATGCAACTTTATTATATCACCCAAAACCAAATGCTTCGCTAAGTATTTGGGTTGATGCTTCCGATTTTGCTGTTGGTGGTGCTCTAATGCAATTCAGTGATAATACCTGGCAGCCACTGGCATTCTTGTCAATGAAACTGACTTCTTCGCAAAAGAAATGGTCAACATATGATAGAGAACTCTTAGCCATCTATACGATGATCAAGCGATTTCGGCACATGTTGGAAAGAAGAGACTTTGTGATTTATACCGGTCAAAAGCCTCTTATATATGCATTTCAACAAAAAGCTGACAAATGCAGTCCACGTCAACTCAGACACTTGGATTTTATTTCGCAGTTCTCTACAGATATTCGGCATGTTCCGGGTACAGAAAATTTAATAGCTGACGCCTTATCCCGGATTGAAATCGATTCAATTTCACAGAAAAGCTCTCTTTATTATAAGGAAATGGCATCAGCTCAGTTAGTAGATGATGAACTCAAACAACTTCTTCAATCAAATACATCCTCTTTAATATTGAAACAGCAATATTTTCCTTTGGAAAATATCACGCTTACCTGTGATGTTTCCACAAATGTTCCTCGACCTTTCATCCCCAAAAATTACCGTAAACAGGTTTTTAAACACCTGCATAATTTCTCTCATCCTGGTATCGCTACCTCAACAAAAATGATTACTCAACGTTTTGTGTGGCCTAATATCAAGAGGGATATAAAAATGTGGGTCAAATCCTGTCAACCCTGTCAAAGATCAAAGATTCATCGACATACAAAATCGCCACTTGGTACGTTTGCCTTACCTGATGCCAGATTTTCGCATATACACATCGATTTCATAGGTCCTTTTCCTCCGTCGAATGGTAAAAGTTATTGTCTCACAATAATTGACCGATTTACAAGATGGATCGAAGTAATACCTACAGCGGACATGACTGCTGAAACCATTTGTCGATCTCTTTTATCTGGCTGGATATCTCGTTTTGGTTGTCCTGCAATCATTACAACAGACCAAGGAAGAAACTTTGAATCAAACCTTTTCAAAGAACTGAATTACATCCTTGGAAACAACCGCATTCATTGCTGTCCCTATCATCCAAAGGCCAATGGACTTATCGAAAGAATGCATCGCCACCTCAAGAGCGCAATTAAGGCTCATGAGACATCTAGGTGGGTTGATATTATACCAATTGTTCTTCTTGGTATGCGTTCAGCTGTTAAGAATGACATACAGGCGACATGCGCAGAATTGGTGTATGGAACAACTCTACGACTACCATCTGATCTTTTCTCATCTAACAAGATTTCTACATGTAATCCAACATACGTCACAATGCTACGGGATAAAATGAGATCTTTGCAACCAGTGTCAACTTCTGCTCATGGAGGAAATTCCATATTTGTTCCAACGGCATTAAAAACCTGTTCACATGTGTTTCTGAGAGTTGACAGCGTTCAACCACCACTCTCACAACCTTATACTGGTCCTCATATAGTACTCAATCGAAGTGACAAAGTTTTCACAATTCTTGTGAATGGTAAAAAGAAATCAATAGATCAAGTCAACCAGCGTTTCTTTTGGATGACAATAATAATGTTCCCTCTGTTCCTCAAGTGGGTAAACCAAACCAGGATAAAAGTGAACCAACATTGCATCCAGAAAAACAGATTTGTAAAATCTTTCCTCAAACTAAATCTGGAAGACGTGTCAGATTTCCTAAAGTTTTGGAACAATTCATAACTTAATTTTTTAAAATTGTTATTCAAGATATAACTTGATCTGTTTCTATATTTTAGCAAAATTTTGAATTTCATGTTCCATTATGAGTATTAATTTTAAAATTTTATGAATGTATCTTTTGATTATCATTGATTATGCAAATTGTTTTAAATAACAGAATCTTTCTCTGTTGTATATATGGTATGTCATCATATTATTTTTGTTGTGCTATAATTTAGTATATTTTCATAATGTAATATCGTTCGCCAACTCACTGGGGGGATACTCTGTGGTGAAAGATATCCTCTCTATGCAACTGTTTATATTGCGCAATCGTAATTAATGGAGGCGCCAGACGAAAGCCGTGTCTGATGTATTTCCTGTCTGAACAGGATTCGCTCAGATCATGTAAGAAGCGCGTGAAATAAAGTATGTGATTTTAATCGGAATGATTCCTTAGTGTTTTACTTCTGAAGATGAAATTATAACAACCTTCTGATGGAAATCAAATTATTTCCCATACAACATACCAGAACAAAGCCATCTATCGAGCTTTTGAAAAACTGTCCCAATTAATATTCAGGCAGAGGCCCACTAACATCCGTAGGATAAAGACGTAGTACTCACGCGTCAGCGTTTCCCGCTCGCAAAGCTGCGCTGTAATATGTTTTCAGTCATATAATACTTTTGTTACTTCTAAAGTTCTCCTAGAGGAAATAATCTAACTTTCTGTTTGTTTAATATCTCCATGTTTTAATCCATTTAATATTAATATTTACCTGCAAATACTCCCCTTTGTAAATTTTTCCCTTTAACTCTAAATAAATAAATTATTTTATTTTTTTAAAAGACGTCTCTTCATCCTTCGTTTGCATTATTTTATCTTAGTTCTGAAACTGAACTCGTACATATTAAAAAACCTCTAGACACCACGCCACTAAAACCCCCGCTATTTGAAGAATCTAATTTTTTTAGAAGGTTTGGGTAGACTCCCAGATATATAAGTTAGATTTTGGGCCAGGTCCAACAAAGAGATGATTGTCTATCGATCTGTATTTTGGTATAAAGACGTTACACATTTCATCCATCTAGATTAAAACGCTTTTGAGACTAGTTAAGACTAGATTTTGAGACATTTCAGAAAAGCAATGTAATAAATTTGTTGCAATATTATTCCATTCTATCAAAAGTTACAAATTAAGTCAATTACAAACATAATCAGTATGTAGACATTCAGATATAAAATTAGTCATGATGCTCATGATGTCAATGTGACTAACTCTAATTATCATATTGATTAATGACTGGCATAATTGATTTAAATCTGAAAACAAAATTACAAGTACATTATAGAAATTCCTAAAAAACAAGTATCATTTTCAAAAAAAATTACTATTCCGAAATTTTTTAGTTTCCATTAAAATAAATAACTCTTCATAATATAACTCAGTAATCTAATTATACAATTATAAAAGAAATGAAATATTTAACCTTCATAGCTTCTATAAAATTACAAGACAAATTTAACAACTTCCATTACTTAGAATAAAAGAAAAAAATTCAGGCGTAAAAGCAACTAGCAAATACAATGGTATATCCAAAACAATAAAACATAAACTTATTCTTTGTGTTTATGGAATTTCGTGTCTTTTATAGAACTTTAACTTCTATTTTTCTGTCAAGAATTGCACATCGTGATTCAACACATTCTAAAGAAATAAAACAATACACTCTCCGCAATAAAGAATCCAAAAAGTGCAATTTAGAATGTTTGATACGGCATTTCAGGCAAATGAATTCTTATCAGATATGTCCGAAAGATTTAAAGCCCTTTTAACTTAAGGAGAAACTCGAAAAACACATTTTTCTTTCAATTACTGCTTTTAAACTTTCTTTTATTTTTTTTTCTGGAGGTTTCTGAAAGAATGGAATCAATTCGTGATCACGTGATAAATTGAAATTGATCAGTGTCAGATAAAGCTTGACATTTATTGTATACATCGCTAAAAAAATATCGTTTGCAGTAGGAAATATTTTTTTTTACTTTTTACTTTTGCTTGTTATGTTTTCTTTAACGACAATGTTCCGATTCTTATAATAGAAAATAATTTATAAACGTTTTTTATTTATTGTTTATTTAACTATGCATAATTTAATATTATTAATCTATGACAATTGAATCTTTTATATTCATTGGCATTGTTAATGTTTAATATACGATACATTGGAACCTTTGAATTTATAAAATATTTAGTAGATTTTAAAGAAAATTAATTACATTTTTATAAATTGGGTAATGAATATGTAGAACAATTTGTGTGTGGGGGGGGGGGATCTTAAAAGAACATTATTCAGGGATTAACATAGACTTAACTTCGTCCATACTTTTATGTTTTAAAAGGACATTTGAGAAGCATTTTTCCATAACATTCAAATGTTTATTGTAATAACCAAAAAACTCAAGTTTTTTCAATACAAATATTATATTTAAACTTAAGCCAACCATAAAATACTAAATAATAGTTTTAAATACATAAAGGCATACAATGCATGATTTAACAACACATTTAAATACGGCATGAAATGACGTCATTATGTCTTTATTTTCACGTAATACATAATATATTTTAAAGATTTTTATGAAAATAGGTTTTATTTTTTGCTCACGAGCGTTTTCTGCAAAGTAACTTAGATTTATAGAAGATAAATTATCTTATTTTGGTTTAATTTTAATTTTGAAATTCACAGTAATTTTTTTAACTGTATCCATATAACCTTTTATATTGATGTCATTAGTATTCTTAACATATTTACTTCATTAGAAGATTTCAAAGATGAAACGGTAAATAATTTTTCAAACTCAACGTAATAAAAAAGCCTTTATAAATCATTCTCAATAATTCAAAGTGATAAAAATAATATTTATATAAATATAATTACAATTTAATTATCCATCAAATAATTTTAACTGTCTAACATAAAGGGGTCTAATTATACAGTTTCATAGAGTATCAAATTCGGAAAGCATATATGAATATTTTTTTCGTATTATAAGATTCAAATGAAAACATTTTTATTTTCTTGTATAAGTAGTATAGATAAAGAATAATAAAAAAAAAATAATAAGAGTTCCGATATTGAAACGAACCTTGACATTTCAACATCCACGAATTAAAAAAAAAAGACACATTTTAGGGGAATGTCCGTTCTGTCTGTAATAAAAACATCTCAAAAACATTTTGTAACTGGATGGATGAAATTTGATTGACGGTCTCTCCGCCAAATTTGGAGATTTAATCAAATTTTGAGTATAATCTATCCAAAGGAAGTCCGTCTGTCCCGCTATTCGAAATATAAATTAAACACGATAACTACAAAATATGGAGTTGGATATATAAGATTCTTACACAGATTTACAATCTATAGAATAGAGCTTGTCAGAGTTTGAGACAAAATCAACAACGGACTGACAGTCTGTCTGTACTTTTAGAACTATATAAATGCGATAATTAAAAAAACGCACTGATTTAGGTACAGAATTTTGTGACAACAAGTGCAGTTTTGTGTCAAATTTTTGTTCCAATCGATTCAAAAAAACGAGTCTAAAGTTCAAATTCGAGTTTTGGATATTCTTAACTCTATGCCAGAAATTGATAGTTAATAATTCGCCTAGAATAACACGACAGATTCAGTAAAATTATAAAATTCCCATCAACAGTTAATATTTCGTAACTATTATATACTAGTTCCATGCAAGGCGTTCTGAAACATGGTAATTTTATAAGACTGCATGCAAGAAAGTTTTAAGAGGACCACTTTAGCTGATTTTTTTAATTGTACGTGCTAATGAGTTTTTTTTCTTGGTTTAAACAGAAACATACAGCAAATATTTTCACACAATTTATTTGCTACTAGCAAGCATTGAATGGAAATTTAGATCATATGATTAAATTCTTTAGAAACAATGCCGAATAAAGGAAAAAAACTATTTTTAAATTTAAAAAAGCACAATCAGTCAAATTTTTAAATGCATAATACATTCAAATTAAAATATCATTTCATTTGTTATTGCCAAATTAAAAACATTAGGAGTATTACTAAGCAAACAAAAATAAAAAAATTTAATTCTGAAACAAAAATTGAAAATTTTCACTCTCTTTAAAATCAACAACAAACGCAAATTAAAACGTCATACTGTATCATTTAGAAACAATTTTGATGAAAGCAGAAACCTATAAATAAAACAATTTATTATATATTCATAAAATTAATAAATATCGTTTGCCAACGAAAGAAACCTAAAAATAAGAAAATATTAATTATATATTCATAAAATTAATAAATATCGTTTGCCAACAAAAGATATCAATTTCCGACATAAAAAAAAATCAAAATTATCTAAAAAATGGTGAATTAACAACAAGAACAATTATGTAATTAATTAATGGCAACAGATATTGACAGTATTTAGATTAGAACTTTAAGTTATAATATAATCTCTTGTAACAAAAATTACTGAAATGCATTAATTACTTTTCGAAATCAAATTCGAAGCTTTTTAACTGACACAATCTCGGGTTATAAAGATATCTAATAATTCCAAATGGCATTATCATTCCAGTAGTATAAACTAAATTTTCCAATCAAATACAATATCTTTGTCATACAAGAAATCCTAATACTTTTTGAAGTCCATGCTAGAAGTTATTATTTATTTTATAATTAAATAGGATGGCAGAGCATAAAAGTTAATAATTCAAAGGAATGTCTTCGTTATTCGCAGTCGAAATCAATTATCTGATGAAACATTAAATTAGAAGTGCAATTAAATCCCTATTTCAAAATTCCTCAATTAGAAGAATTCTTATTAGACATTAATTACAATAATTAGAAGTAATAAGTGAATGAAAAGATGAATTTCTTAAGATGTAGTTAAAGATGTTTATGCTGAAATCATTCTAATGGATCAGATACAAATTCGCTTTGAAAATTCAAAGGTGAGTTACTAAGCGACTATTATAATTGAGTTTCAATGGCATTAAATGTTGAATATCTCACTTTATGTTTGTTTAATGATTGTAAAAGTTGATACTGATTCTTTTAACATAAAATTATTTTACGGCATAAATGAAAAATAATGAATGTAAGAATTTAAACAGAAGAGAAATGCATTTCAAATTAAATATTTTATCACGTAAGAACATGATAGTTTTGTTTTGAGGTTTTTGAAGCCTCAAAAAGCGTAGACAACAAATTGGGGATTTATTGCTTTTGAGGTATTCATTTTTCATTTTTAGGATTATAGATAATAATTCTGAGGGTTATCCCATTTGGCGATTTATCGCCAACATGAGTTATAACTTGATTTTCAAATTATTCATTCTCTGAATTCTTTCGAATTATCTTAATTACTTTAAGTCATTAAAGCAGCTTAAACAGGTTCGTAAGTTTGGAATGCAACTGTAAAACATCGAAATATATCTCAAAATTGAAAAATATTTAAAAAAGACAGTACTAAATTTTTTAAAATTAATATTCTATTTTAAAAATAGATAAAGCAATAAACAAATACAGTTGGCGCTTAAACTTATAGCTGCGTTATGAAATAATTTTCTGAAAATATATTTTATGAAATAAATATTTCATTTTCAATAAAATATCCAAATAATTATTGACAGTATTTTTTCTCACAAAAATTGAAAAAAAAATTACACAGAAAATACGCCAGTTATTCTTATTCACCTTGTAAAGAAACCGTAACCTGGTCTCCTTTATGGAATCGACACATGTTCAAACATTGTTACTTCTAGCCAGGGGTGAGACTATTCATCCTTTGTTGCGCATTGTGTTTCTCCCTTTTAGTATCGCCCTTCGGACTTGAATGAAGTCAGATTATGGAACACACCTGCTTGCGACCCATTGAAAAAGCAAACCGTGTCGAAACACCAGATGGGACAATTTCTTTTATAGACCACCCAAACTGGGATAAAGTTATGATAATGAACAGCATATGCGTTTTACGACCCATTGAAAAAAGAAGAGTTAAAACCTCCAGATGCGAATATTTGTGTAACGTGAAGGTTCCGTTAAGGGGTGGATGTTTCAAGAATATTCCATTGGTGCACCATTGGGAGTATTTCTGTAGAATGTTTGGATGATCGGCATCTCCAGTGCGCCAATGCGAGCCTGAGAGGCGGAACTTCACCAATGTTAAAATGGAAGGTTTTGGAAGAAGCGGAGACGAACGAGACCAGCTGATCTGGCGTGAGAATGGACGAGAGCTTGTACGACAATGAGACGAGCTGTGAGCAGAGCTGAAGTTGAAGAGATACCACGTGATCTCGAGTTTGCTGGAAAGATCTACCGGAATAATCCGTAGATCTCTGGAGCTACACGCAGTAGCCGGATACGTGGAAAGCCTGTGAGTTCTCAGTCAAGATGTCGAACTGACAATTCAGTTGTAAGTATTTCCCAGCATTTAACCTAGAGGACGTGTTGTTGTCTTTGTTATTGTATAAAGCTGTAAATAAACCCTTTGTGTTTAAACGCCACTATTTTATTTGATCGACCAGGATCAAGTCATTACAACCTTATTTATGTTTCCATTTGTAGCTATATATCACAAAAAAAGTATCACTGAACAAAAAATCGAAACCTAGCAATTTTCTAAAATGCTTCTACTGTTATTTTATCTCAGGCAATTTGAACAATACACATGATCTTTGCTAAATGTCCTATACAAATTATTTAACAGCACCAAAAAACATCGTAACAAAAGATCTAAAAATATTCTTTCCTGGCGTTTAAAGGGAAAAGAAAGAGGGAAAAAAAGAGAAACAGCGTGTGGAAAATAAATGCGTTTTCTGGAAAAACGCATTAGAAAGAATTATCGATTCCATGTTCTTCAGCCATTTTAACTAACTCGAAATTTATTGAGCGCGAAGAAAATCGTTTGTTTTGAAGCCACTCTTTCCTAATAAGATAAAATAGTGGCCAGTTAAATTCCAATTTTAACTGTGGAAGCAAAACAGAATGAAAGTAAAGAAAAAAAATATTCAAGAGGGAAAATTCTTACCCAAAGAGGATCAATGTTTCGTGGGAAAAACGTTTGTTGTATACAAAACAAAAGAGAAAAGAAGAAGAAAAAAAAAGAATAATGCTAAGTCATGAGGACAGTATTACAATAAATCCATTGCATTAATGCGTAAAGGAGAGACAGCAACAATAAGAACGATTCGAAGAAATCGAACAATACTATTTTTTTTAACAGAGGAGTAAAAAAAAATAAAAAGTTATGCGGTTATGAACGAGAACAAAAAAGGAAAAGAAAGAAAGAAAGACATGATGCCAAATACACTGAAGAAAATACATCACCAGAATATACTTTTAAAAAATAAATAAAAGGAAAACATATTTAGAACGAAATAAAAGGAGCCAGAGATTAAGTTTAAAAGAATTTATATGTTCTGATGTAAATAGATGGAAGTTTTAAAACGAATGAATTATTCGGAAAAGAACATCGCTTGAGTTATCATTGGCAGCCACCAAACGATAATAAAAAATAAACTCCAACTTTTATTTCCAGCGGTTTAAACATTAAAGAAAGAAGCAAATAATAATTCAAAGAATATTATTCTGACTTTTGTTTCCAATAGCGATATTAGAATTGCTTAAATTTATGACAGTAGCGTTTTTGGCGGCGTTTTCTGACAGGGAGAGTCTTCTGAATGGCATTTAAAGGAAAATTATTATTGATCAAGAGAATTGGGAAAGGATATTATTTCTATTTCATTTAACGTTTTTGCACTTATCAAGATGGATTTAGGACTCGCTCCTAAGCACTTTCGCGTATTTTTTCGGATAAAATCAACTTTGTTCACCACTTCTTTATAGTTTTATGTGTGTAAAAGGATGAAACTGGAAGGATTAAAATGAATTTTTTAAAAAATTGCTGTAGCCTTAATAGCATCAGATAAATGACCTGAATGGATTAATTGATTCAGTAGCAATAGCTGTTTCTTAACTATAACCACTGGAAATGATATCTTCAAATTTTCCTCACATATTCTCAAATTAAGTTGTTACTCACTCCCCCTTCTCCAATCATAAAATAAAAAGAGTTCAAGTAAATAATTCATTGCATGGTATTGGCGAACAGTAGTTATAAAACATTAGATTTTTTTATATGAATCTAGAATTTTTAATGGCTTTACAGAGTGAATTCTGACGATTTTTTCTTCTTTTTGGCGATTAATTTCTGGTATGCATTTAATACACAACTTCTCAGAAACTGAAATCATATTACTATTTTCCTATCAATTAAAACAAAAATTTGTCACATAATTACAATTTGTTGCTGTTGTTACTTATGGCACTTGCTATGGACAAGCTCCGCTAAAACATCAGCAGATTTTAAGCCAATGACATGCGTCTCTTGTTTGAAGTAGCGCCAACAAGGGCCAAGAGTACGACTTTAGCTACACACTCATCACATTTGCTTGCACAACCCCTTTTTAAAGGGGGGTAAAGTCACACATCTCACAGATAGCACACAGAAGAACAACCATGCCCAAACCAGGACTCGAACCCAGAACACCAGGAAGACGCGCTACCTCTGTGCCAGAAAGCCGACAATATAATTTAAATCAATGCACACAATACCATCAATCTAGCTTTTTTTTGTAGTTACTGTATTAATTATTATTCTGTCAAATATATTTCTTCTGAATAAATTTGTTTTTTGTGCCAGTGAAAAATGTGCCAGTGAAAGTACAAATAAACAATCGCCCTAATCCCACAGAAATTTACATTCAAATTTTATAATATTGTTTTGTAATTACTGTATTAACTTTCATTCTGACAAACAGATTTCCCCTAAAAAAATTTCGTTTGAAATTTGAAAGAAAAATCTACTATCTTGCATTAGAGACCACATAGGCCGGGATGGCCTGGTTGGTAAAGCGTTGAACTCGTACTCCTCGTAGGTTACAGGTACAAAGCTCACCGGCCAAAAAATTCCCCGAGAGTGTGGCGATTGGCGCTCGTTAAATCTATTCGTGGTCGCAAAGTCCTATATATCGAGAGTAATATCACTGGGGGTACTGGGTTAGAGGTGATCGTTCTCTGTTCGAGGTCTTAATTACGATCTGAGATGTATGAATAAATTAAATGAATGTAGTCCGCCCCCTAAAAAGGGTTGTGACGTGTGCGTAGCTAAGTCGTACTCTTGGCCCTAGATGGCGCTACTTGTAAAACAAGAGACGTTTAAATACGGCTTAAAATCTGCTGATCGTATCAGCGGGACTTGTCCATGGCAAGTGCCATAAGTAACAACAACAACAATAGACCACATAACAAATTCCAACCATCTAGTTGAAAACGTTATTAAGGAGCTATTGTGCTCATATCAGACAGATATAACCCCAAAAAATGCGTTTCTGAAACTCAGATCTGAAACTAAGTTTCTTTGAAATTACGAATTTTTTTGGCCATCACAATAGTTTCTCTTTGCAAACTTTGTAAAGATGAAAATAGAAATTATCATAATTGGTCTAATGGTTTGAACTAACAATAGGAATGCTAAACCGCAGCCACTCTTAAATCCTACGACATTTCCAAACCAACCAAATTGCAATTTTTTTTTCCCATTCCCACTCCTGAACATCCCATTCTCACTCCTGACTAAAGGCATTACAACACTATGACAGAACAGTAACACACAATGCATATAAATTCGCGCCGTCGCGCGCCTTGTAAAAACTCCACGTTATATCCATTTGCATGAAATATTTTCTCAACAATTTTTTTCTACAAAATATATATATATTTGAAAATAAAAAAGAATAAGGGATAGTGGTGGGGTGTTAAGCATCTGGCAAACGAAAGGGAGAGAGGGGGAAGAGTGCAGCTATTGTTTTATTCATGTCCGGTTTTATATTTTTCACCACGATTTCTTTTTAAATTTCATCTTAACAGCGGCGAATACAAACATTTATTCATTTATTTTTTCGCCATTTTCGTGCGAGCGGAGGATTTTTATCCACCTCCACCTCTCCATGTCGACCCCAGTTACCACCCCTCTTCAAAAGCGTTTTGAAACTACCGGAAATATTTTAAATGACTTGAGAGATAAAAAGCAAAATTATTGTAAAAGGCGGTAATGTGGGTGAGAAGTTTCAGTTAGGCCTAAAACAATTTACATTTTATTACACCAGAAAAGATATATTTGGAAAGAATGATAAATTGTAAAAATTCTTAACTACAGAAGAAAAGAAGTGTTTAATCTAAAAACTGTAAATGATCCATTTTGTTTCAATAATTATTATCTTATTATAAAAATATAATTATTTCCATTCTTTTAATCTTCTAAAGAACAATTTTATTTTCTAACGAATAAATATATCATTCTGAAAACCGTCTTACAATACTTTGTTTTCATTCTGTATTAAAACAATTATTTTGCATGTTTTTTCCAAAAACAGAGAAAGAATTAGACTGAAATGAATAACTAAATTATAGTTAATTGCAATAAATAAATTTTAAAAAAACATTATTTTATCGGTTTCTTTATTTTTACTCCCACGTCAAATGCGAAGACTAAAAATTCTAAAGAATTAAAATCATCGATAATTTGCTTTACTCAGTTTTCTTTTTTTTTTAAATAAATAAAAATACTTTACAATTCATCTTTTCATTTAATTTAGAAAAGAAGCATTTTAATTCAATATTTCTGAAAGAAATCGACGTGTTGTTCTACATTAATGAAAATAAAAATTCTTTGTTCTAAGAGTATTTTTAGAATGATTGTTACAAGGTTATAAAAGAAAGCAAACAAATTGAAGAAATATGAAATCAGACATTTTTTTAATCAATATATTATTTTGTCACATAATAAAGTTAAAAATTATTTTCAAAATGAAAACGATTTTCATCTGTTACACAAAAAAAATTTGAAAACGATTTACGTTTTTTATTCCAGTTTATATTACAATAATAAATAAAAAATATAAAAGAAATATTGAATCTTATTAAAATATTTACTAGAAAAGAATATATAAAAAATATACTATTTCTAAAGATATGCGTTATTCATGAAGACAGTTTATAAAACTACAAACACATCATTATTTCATAATCTTTTCAGCATTTTCGAATTAATATAATTGAATAAAAAAAGTAATACAAAATTAACGTTCTTTAAATTTTCTATTTACCGTGTAATTAGTTTGATGTAATATTCATTCATGAATAAATTATTTACTCAAAGCAAAACAGAAACCGAGTTTTGTTTTTCTCAATTAAATATTCTTTCAATATAATGTAATAGAAAAAAAATGATTCAAATCTTTTGAAATCAACTAAAATATGTAATAGTTCAAATCCTCGTAAAACAATAAGAAATAAGGATTTCTTTTTTCTTGCATAAAAAGTTTTCTTTTAAGACCACTAGATGGCGCTGAAGCATCCTATTGTAGAAAGGTAAGTAAGTGGAAGAAACAACTAAATGTTTTGCGATTGGAATGCTAAGAATCAGTTAGTTATAAAGCTAAAATATAAACTCACATAAATCGTAGATTCTTTCTTTAAATAAAAAAGATACCAAAGCCGGAAAAAAAAAGGAAGAAAAATGTGCAGCTGTAAGTAGAATTCCTGCGGCACTTGAAGCAGATGAGATAAAGCAGATGACAGTGACGAGAAAATGTAGCACTAAAGATGTATATCGTTTTTCTTATATAATAAACGATAAGAGGAATTGCAAAAAGTTCTAAGAAATATTTTCCATTGTAAGATCGTATCTTTATTTGGTTAAAACTATAAGAAATAAAAAAATTAAGAAATGTTTACAGAAACGGCAAAAAATATTCTGCAAGATAAAAAAAAATGATAATATCGCTGGCGTTCATTTATTACCACACAGAAACTGACACGTGGTATAGTAAATAACATCAAAATATTTTTTATAAGTGTTTGTACATTGAGTTGTTAGTTAATTTGACATTCCATTTCATTTTGATATCACATTAAAAACATATCCACAAAATATTTAGAAACTCTTTATGAAATTAAATGCATATTTATTTCAACATTTATATTTAATAAAAAATATGTCTATGTGGATATTTGATCGAGGGTTAGAATTCATAGTTCATAAGTTATTGTTCTTACCCTTGAAATTTTTGTTACTTGTAAATATGCATTCATAGATCATAAAATATTGTTCTTACCCTTGAAATTTTTGTTATTTCTAAACATGCATTTATTAATCACTTTTCTCTCTCCCCCTTTGATTTAAACTTTGATTAGCAGTAATTTAACACAAACATTATAATTGGAAACTATGTATGAAACAAAAATATGCATCTGCACCATTGGAAAAGAGTTATGAAAGTCGAAAATTTTTAGTGCGTGGTCAATTGATTCTCAAGTAAGTTTCTCAGACAAAATATAATTACGTATTTTTTTAAAAGCAATTATACGATTGAAACCTGATTTTATTCTCGACCCGAAGTTTGAAAATAATCAATGAAAATACTATAGAAGATCAATCATGCCTGTAAAATTACTCCCGCGGTAACTCTTAATAACTCTTGCCTGTACTCTTAATGCCTGTAAAATTTCAAATTCCTAAGGTGAAAATTACAGAAAAGTCATTTTAAAGGTCCCTGGTCGCCTTAACAAACTTCGACCCTCCCCCTCCTTCCATTCCATTTTAAGAAAAGTCTAAAACAAAACTATTCTGTCAAATTTTTTGAAGATTTCAGAATATTATCTGCGTGATTTCATCTTAAAACCTATGTCCACAAATATCGAAAGATGAATAAATATCAAAAACTAAACTAAAAAATTTTAAAAAAAGCAGTGAAATCTGGACCCGAGGATATTTCGACATTGAAGAATGGTCCGAAGGGGGGTTGTTGAAGTCAGACGTCAGATAAGCAGATGACAAGGGGGAGATTAGGATCCGCTATCGGACGAGCCATCGCGGGTAGAAGAACCCCCTTTTCAAGCCCGATGAAATCAATCTGCAGACAGGTACGACGTGTGCTAGCGATGAGACATAGAGATAAGGCTGCTTCAAAAGCTGTAACAGGTAGAGCCTTACAGAATACCGCGACAAAGTCAAGGACAGAGTAAAGATTTGGGATAAAGTATATAAACTGGAAGTCAGACGGACAACGAAGGGTCTTTGCAGAGGTTGTACCATGGATTACGAAACAGCTCGACGATTAAGTAAGAGGGAAGAAACTGGGGGTTTAAAAGATGCAGAAAGTTATTCCGATGACAGCAAGATTATAAAAACACGAAACAGTGATGTAGAGAAAGGAGAACCTGATACCCCAGGCTCAGGGCTGAATTAAGTATTCTACGGGCTCTACACACGCACTTGAGATACTAAGCAATATATTCCATCCCGGGAGGCCTGCAAATATGTACAAAGAATAAGTAGTAAGAAATAAACCAATCTAACTCACGATACAAGAGGAAAAGAACGAAGGAGATCGAAATTTTCCCCTCAGTGATTTTATACTGAAATTTTGATAAAGATTTTTTTGACACGAGCAGACTTAGGAAAGGAAAAATAAGGTATTTTTAAAAGATCAAATAAAATATTCGAAGGTCATTCAATTCAGGAATTCTTTTCTTCCCTTCACTCGAAGCATGAAATAATGCTGAAGCGAGCATTTTTATACAGAGCATGTGGCATTAATTAAATAAAAAGAGAAGCGAATGAATCAGGAAATAAGAGAGCATTTTAGAATGAAGTTAATATGGGTTAACTTAAGACAAAAGTTTGGAAATTAATTAAGATTTAAATTAAATTAAGAGATATCATTACATATATATTCTGTTAATTGAAATCTCATTTAATTTCTCTCTTTTTTAAAATCTTGAAACCCAATTTCATCCCATTTTAAACTATTCTAAAATTTTCTTTTATTTCTTGACTCGAATTTCACTTTATTTAATTTTTTTTTCTATCATGCGCTCTAAAAAATTATCTCTATAGCAATTTCACACTTTGGGTGAAGGGGTAAAAATCCCTAACATTTATTCGTTCTTTTCAAAAAATACCCAAAATTCCCTTACTTAGAACTACAAGTATCAATAATCTCTACCAGAAACTTAAGCGGGTTAGGATAATCTGGTTGGTAGAGCGTTACCTTAGGTAGCTCTACCAACCCCGGTAACCTTAGGTTGGGCTCGTATACCTTAGGTTGCGAGTTCGAACCTCAGAGGCAGAAGATTAACCGAGTGTGTGGTGGCTGGCGCTTGTTAAATCTGTCGTGGTCACAACATCCTCCATGTCGAGAGTAATACCACTGGGAGCACTGGGTCAGAGGTGATCGTTCTCTGTTCCAGGTCTAAAGTATGATCTGTGGATGAATGAATGAAAATGCAGGAATCAAGTCCGCCCCTTTAAAAGGGTTTTGACGTGTGTGTAGCTAAATCGAACTCTTGGTCCTAAATGGCGCTGCTGAAAAACGAGAGACGCTCGATCGGTTTAAATCGCTGACAGTCAGTGGGCTAGATTGAAAAAGTGTCATAAACAACAACAGAAACATAGGGAACTCACTTAGAGAAAAATTACTGACTTTGCTCTTGAATCGCGATGCAAACTGACACGTTACTTTATAATCGATCTTCCACTTGTAAAAAATATGCTTCCCACGGTGAATAAAAATGATTCTTCTTTTCAGTCATGTATTTTATTATATGATTATTGTGGCTTATTATATGACAAAGGTCCCATTCTGATTCTACATATGAAATACTTTTTGGTAGCTCTTCGTACTTTGAATCCTAGTTAGAAAGAGCCGTGGAACGGCACAAGAATCGGCATACAATAATATAATTCCTACGCCACACCAACGTTCTACTCTCAATGACTAACACAATGAGTCTTATCTTGTCTAGAATTAGTGAATCTACAACGCTGAAGCTCTATTATCAATTCAACATACTACTCCAAATTTGTGACGTTTAGATGAGTAAAAAAAATGCTAGTGGGAGAAGGAGGAACTTCCAAGCAGCCAAGACGGTAATTAATTAATTTATTTTCATTTGAATTTTTTAAAATCAATTAGTAAAATAAAGGAATGAGCAAAAATTAATTTTTTGTATCCTTCCTCCCTTCAAATACCATTTACATTCACAATGTTATCTCATTCTCTCTCTTCTTGAGGGGGCGGGTGTTAATATTATCGAATTAACTTTAAGCAAAAAGTCTCCCCGAACGCCCAGTAAATGCGTTGAAACGTTAACAGAATGCTTACAAAATGATTAATTACCTCATCACATGAATTCTGATATTTTAATCCCCTTCACACTGCTACAAAATTCAATCAAAAGTGGCAACAACCCCTTCTTGCCCAACACACCCCTACGAAACTGACTCGTTTCATTAATGAAAACCTCATTAACGAATGAAAACTCTGCATCCCGACAACAGTCGTCATCCCCTTAATTTGGCGAGCAAAAATTAAACACCCCTTGCACAACACCTTGGGCTAATCCTTCTCCTGTTATGCTTATCTAATTTGCAGCCCCATTTTTCACAGGGGCTTGTTTGGCAGCATGTTTTGGAAAACCAGCCCCGGGACAACCCTAATGCAATCATGCAAGGAGCGCCCCAGGCCCACGGAAAACTTGTGCCGACGCACCTCTAATTGGATTGATGCCGTAGAGTTGAGGAGTTCTCAGGCTTCTTCCCGGTTAAATAAACAGGCCTGAAAAGCCGGGATGATCGTTAGCAGTTGGAGGAGCTTAGGAAGCAGTAGTAAAGTGTAGTTTCTTAAAGATATCTGAAGAATAATAGATGGAGGAGAAATGACTAAATTCGTATTTTTGAGAACTTGTTTTATTCCTCCTCCTCCTCTACAATGACTTACGCATGCGCACACCTTATTTCACAATCTTGGCAACATCTCGATAAAGCGACTAGTCGTATTTCCCAAATTTCTTCGCATATTTTTAAATAGAGACGTTATTTCCTACATATAAAATGTTGGGCATCAGATACACAACAGGTACACAGCAGATTACAGATTATTGTGTACAAATTAGGAACACAGTACAAGTTTGTTTTAAGCCTTCGAACAGCAATTACACGATATGTAATGGATTCCAAATTTTAAAAGGTACAACAGCTCTTTCCTATTATTACCTGACCTTGAAGAGACTTCAGTACTAACAGACAATTTAAAATTTAACAAAATATATTACCAAGAATCGGTTTATTATTATTATTTTGACGACTTCACAATGTAGCTGTCCTATTTTTCTGGCATAACGAACTCATTAAAAAAAGAGAGGGGGGAAAACCCTTTTATTCTTTTAGTAAGCACAACTATGTATTTAAAAAGAGCATCCTCTTAAAACGTGCAATATTTAAAACCCAAGAATAATTTCTTTCAAAAGTCGTAAATCCAAAATTATGTACACAGCAGATTACAGATTACTATGTACAAATTAGGAACACAGTACAAGTTTGTTTTAAGCCTTCAAACAACAATTACACGATATGCAATGGATTTCAAATTCGAAACGGCACAACAGCTCTTTCCTATTATTACCTGACCTTGAAGAGACTTCAGTACTAACAGACAATTTAAAATTTATTAAAACCTATTTCCGAGAAGCGACTAATTATTATTATTTTGACGACTTCACAATGTAGCTGTCCTATTTTTCTGGCATAACGAACTCATTAAAAAAAGAGAGAGGTGAAAACCCCTTTTATTCTTTTAGTAAGCTCAACCATGAATTTAAAAAGAGCACCCTCTTAAAACGTGCAATATTTAAAAACCCAAGAACAATTTCTTTCCCGATGGCGGGAATAGAAAAGCTTACTTCAAATTCTACGGTGCGCGTCTAAACTTTAATTCTGTTACGGTCGCAGTTAAAAACGGCTTATAAATTACGGCTGTCCCACCTCGAAATTCCGTCTCGCAGAGAACACACCTCAGACGATAAATCTCAACGGAATGGGCACGACAAACATACGTGACAAAAGATTTATCTCCTTAAGCCCACTCTCACAAAATTCGCAAGCCCCCCCCCTCTTTACACACACACACAAACACCAGAAAGGCGTCGCGTTCCATTTTTAGGAAGCTAGTTTGTTCTATCTGGTTGCGAAAAGCAACTGAGTTTTAACAATGTATATTGTAGTTTCGTACTTTTTTCGTTAAGTTAAGAATATGCTTTAGAGCTAGCAGGAATCAATATCTTTGTTCTGAATAACTTGCATTCGGGAAGTATTGAAGGCAGAAATGACTTTTAAGGATAAAAATGAAAGGATTTTCAAGCAATTACTCTAATTCTACGCTGAAATTTCCATTTTGATTTTGTTACATTTTATTGCACGAAAACATGAAGTAAATGTGGTGAAGAAATCATAATTATTTTGAAAATAATTTATCTAATTATTAAAAATTTTCGTAAGTTACTCATTATATTAAAGAATGCCACTCAAAGTGGTTTTCATAAACTACCTCAAAACTAAATTTATATCAACAGACAAATTAATCCCTGATAATTTGTGAACGCCCAAATTTTACAAATAAATGTGTGTATTAAAAAGTATAATTAAAAATTAAGTATATTTAAAAATTGTGGATTAAGTATTAAAAATCAACAAGACTTTTCTTTTCCCGGCTTTTTCGTTTTTTTAAATAAACTTTAAAAAACGCAAAAATAAATAAATAAATGTGACTAAATTACGTTTCTTCCCTTTGGCATATGACATAAAGGTGCCAAAATTGAGATATAATGAAATAAATATCTAAATTATGGCACTTTTGAAACACTAAATTCAAATTCATATATCTAACATTTGGCCCCTTTGATATACTGGATTCAAATTTAAATGTGTAAAATTCGGCTCCTCTAATACATTAGATTTTGACTGATACATTTATAAATGTATCAGTAAGATATAAATTCATAAATGTATCAGTAAGATATAAATTCATAAATGTATCAGTAATATGTAAATTTATAAATGTATCAGTAAGATGTAAATTTATAAATGTATCAGTAAGATGTAAATTTATAAATGTATCAGTAAAATGTAAATTTATAAATATATCAGTATAATTTGTAAATGTAATTATAAGATTAACCTAAACTCAATGGCACAACAGTCCATATAGGCCAGTCTGGAGTGCCCATATCTGCTTTCTTGCCCAAGTGACCTGGGGTGAAAGTCCCGGTTAGGTGGACAGCCTCACGCAGAACCCCTTATTTTTAGCCCCCAAGAATGCTTAGCTCTCTGTTTATCAACCCAAGGGAGGAATGAAAGGCTTAGAAGACGTTGCCCAGCCCCAGAATCAAATCTCGAACCTATACGTTGGGACCACTACGCCATAATTATAAGTTTACGCTAAAACTAATACGCTAAATTTTCATTGATAAATTTATAAGCAGTAAATTTATAATTATAAAATAATGAATTTACAAACTATAAAAACAAAATAAACTTAATTACTATTTTTTCATTGATATATTTATAAATATCAGATTTATAATTATAAATTTATAATTTTGGTTACAATATGGCAATGAAATTTTATCCATCTATTTCGTCATTTATGAACAATTGCGTTAATTGACAAATAGATTTTTTTTAAAAAATATTACATTCAAACTTCAATTGAAATTCTGGAAGATGCAGAATTCTGGCTTTTCCAAATTCCAGAGTGTAATTTCTGTAACATTATTGTAGCGAGCGCCGCGGGGGGGACAGGTTGGCGAGGAGCTTTGAGCCAGCCGGGTTGGTTTGGCGAAAGGAATAGTCTAGTAGCCGCGGGAATGTTCACGAAGCTCTGCGTGCTTACGGGTGCGCGCTCGTTCACCTATATAAGGGACGAGTTGCCGTAGTTTCGGCAGTGTTTCCTCTCGGAAGAGAACCGACTCGTTGTATGAGCTGATTACTTTTCTGGCTTGTTATTAGTGAGCTGTGTTTACGTTTGCTGTTAACGTTGTATTATCGAGCTCACTGTGATTTACTGTTTGCTGTGCTATACGATAGCTGTTTTGCAGTCAGTGTTTATTGTGCCCAAGGCTTGTATTTACGCTGTTAGTGACTGTTGACTGCTGGATTGTGTTTATCGGAAGTTTTCCTTCACAAAGTCATCCTGTAAATAGCTTTAAATAAATTTGTTTGTGCTGTCCTCAAGTAAAATTCATTCAAGCCAAACCCGCTATGCTAAAAACGTAACATTATTTAAGCCGTTATAACTTGTGATTTTATTTTTATTTTTCTACAATTATTTACCATGTCTTAGTCTTTATTTAGTATTTCATTACAAGAAAAATTATAGAATTCTATAAGCCATATATCTTTCAAGTTTCTTAGAAGAAGATGCCACAATATGGAATCCAAATTTAAATAAATTAATTTTTTTAAAGAACACTGCTATGCATGACGTAACACTACACAAAACTTCAAAATTCAAAGAAGCGAATAAATATATCAATTTCAAATTCCTACCTTTACAAAGTAACAAAAAAGATATGCAAATAAGAATTGTCATCTCAATGCATAAAAACGGGGGGAGGGGAAAGCAGACGATTTTTTTACATTGATATCAGCAACAAATAAAAATAATAAAAAAAAAATGAATATTCGTTTTTCAGAATATTTCTTGATTAATTTCAGTGCAATAACTTTCATCAAATAAGGGTTTTTAAGAACACGATATTTCTTTTAAATAACTAAATAAACAGGACAAAGATTTTTTTTCCATTCCCGTCTCTCAGCTTGCCGCAAATCTAAGAAATTGAACAAATATTCACGTTTCACGAGGTTTCAACAAACCGCGAAGCTGCACGCAAACAAAAACTCCTAAATATTTTATTAAACGAATAAAAAGCTGCAAAATTAAAAGTAAATTCACTTAGAGAAATTGAAAAGATTGAAACCGTGTCTTTCTTCCACCCCACGGTAAAGTTAAACCAAGCGAAAAACATACCACCACCACGACTATCGTCATTTTCATGTTGGACAGTTTAGACTCCCAGAGTAATTAAAAAAATTAATCTTGTTTGGAATTCAGATTGCTCGGAAAAATTTTAAAAAGGAAGGGGAAAAAAATCTTTTCTTTTCCATGACGTTAAAAATAAGTTAAAGAGAAGAATAAAAATGAATCTAACATTTACATGTCTTTTTAAAAAATCTAAACTGCTGTATTATCTAGTAAAAAAGTTCATGAATTTTAGATGAGAAGTTTTGAGTCGTTTTGTAAAAGGCAAAAACTTTTTTAAAACGATAATTTAGAGAGAAAAAAAATATTTCATTTTGAAAAGTGGCTTTTTCTATAAATCTGGGTCTTCTAAAATCTCTTTACATCCGCTAAAAAAATAAAGTGAATAAAATTGTTCTCTTTAATATAAGAAGGGTAATGAAATAATGAGGATAATGCGATTCCCGTTAATATAAAAAGTTTAATGAAGTGAATATCATTAACAAAGGCATCATATTCTTTCATAAAAAAGAATTAGACTTAAAAAAAGAGAGAGAAATTCTAGATAAGCAGAAAGTGCTTTCATATTCCACTTATTCACAAAATTTTCATTCAATAATTTTACTTTTTAGATAAGTATTTCGAATCAGCTTTAATGTAAAATTAAAAGAAGGAAAAATAAAGATTACATCAATGTTTTCCATAACTTTCAGCATTCAAATCATAAATAATTTTAAATTAACTCAATATAGGAAAAGCAAACGATAAAAGGACTTATTAATCAATTAATTCACAATCGTTAGCGCTTTTAATCTTACAAATCGATCGTGTAATTTAGATTATTCTTACATCGAATAACTTTTCAAAGTTTTGCAAAGCAGATAAGAATAAAAATGGGAGCTCAAAATATAATTATAAAACTTTTACTAAAGATACTATCAAATAAAAAATTATGTCCGTTTTATTCAATTCCTTGCAAATAAATAATAAAGAATTAGGGGATAACAGCCATTGTTGCTATAAATCCCAATACCTTACTTCTTTCAAATTTCAAATAAAGAATTTTTGGCAAATAAATAATCGAAAATCGTTTGAGTTTCCAGAATTTATTAATAATATAAAAATAGAAAGGCATCTCTTTGCTGAAAAGTTTCTCCAAAACGGAGAACAATACAAAGTTTTTGTAATATTTTTTTTCACTCTACATACGTTTTTGCATTTTATAACTTTCATTCAATTTTGTTATTGGCCCTTAAAAATATAGCTTCAATTGAAGATTATTCATCAAATACATCATCTGAAGGTGCAATTTTACGAAGACCTTCAAAAATACAGCGACTGCTATCAGATATCGAGAAAAGTTGATTAAGTAATTCCTCGGATATGGTAAGAGAGAAAGATTCATTTACTAATAAAATTATTTTTGTATGTTCTGTTTTGCACTAACCATTATGATAACGATGGTATTGTTCCGTTTTTAGCGTAGCGGGTTCGGATTGAATGGACTTTACTTGAGGACAGTGCAAACAAATTTATTTACAGGTATTTACAGGATGACTTGATACAGTAAAACTTCAGATAAAAACAATCCAGTAGTCAACAGTCACTAACAGCGTAAATTCAAGCCTTACGCACAATAAACACAGACTGAAAAACAGCTACCGTATAGCACAGCAAACAGTACATCACAGCGAGCTCAATTACACAACATGAACAGTAAACGCAAACACAGCTCACTAATAACAAGCGAGAAAAGTAATCCGCTAGTGCAGCGAGACGCTTCTCTTCAGAGAGGAAACTCAACTAACTAACTGCCTGCCGGAACTACGGCTACCCGACCCTTATATAGCCCAGCGAGCGACCGCCCAAAAGCACGCGAAGCAACGCGGCGCTTCACGTATGATCCAGCGGCTACCAGAATATTCCCCTCACCAAATCAACTCGGCTGGCACGAAGCTCCTTGTGAAGCGTCGCCAACGTTTTCTCCTTCGGCGAGCGTTCGCCCGATTGTAACAGCATTACTGAAAATTTTATCAGTATCCATATTTACTATAATTATGTACTTTTAATATTTGCTGCATCGCAGGTCAAAGGTGACCCCCATGGCGCTGTAACCAAGTCGAGTGGCGGTCATCGGTGACCCCCCTAAGCAGTTAGCGTGATAATAATAAAAAATCGTGGTTTAGCTTTTGATTCTTTTATTTACGACCCTTAAACATGTGAACAATGCAATAAAATATAGAATTCGTAAATTATATCGAAAAATACTAAAAAAAAATTCAAAAAGCTAAAAATTTAAAAATCATGATTTAAAAAAAATTATGAATAACTTTTATCAATGCTATTCACATTTTTTTATTGCAAGAACTAAGAAAATTTAAACACATAAAAGCTATTTACTAAATAGGTTTGGAGGCGATATAGGAATTTATATCATAAACATGGTAATTCCATTTTTGACTCAAATCCTAAAAAATCCTTTTTATTCAAGAAAAACATAACTTTCGTAACAAAAAATACAATTCATTCTTATCAAAAGATTCACTTTCAATTTATTTTGTTTACAAAATCCACTTTCAAAACAACCGATTCCCTTTTTTTTTCAACGATACGGTTCTAACTAATAATATTTTTATGTAAATTTCGAATGCATTTAAGCGTTCTAAATGGCTTATCATCAAACTCATACTAAGTCGTGATATCGCAAATTTTTTTTCAAAAATAACCCTCATGACATCTTATGCTAAACGATTTGAGAATTCTATAACCATAATGCTAAGTCACTAGCATATATCCTTTCATAAAAAAATGCAACCATCTGATAAAGATTAGCAGCTTTTCTGAAATAAGGTCAAATTCTGAAAGGAATTACAGAATAGGAAACAGATATTCTTCATTTTCATACATAATTCATTATAATAAAGACACAGACATAAATGGGGTTTCTTAACTATTATCTATCTATATATCACGAATCAGACATAGCTGTAAGATAACGTTTATTAATAGTTTTAGGTTGAAAGAAATTGACGTTAAGAAAATTGACAAACGACCTGTTTTAAAATTTTTCAAACAGCTTTACTCTTTAATGCGTTTTTGATGATAGACCCCTACCACGTTCTTAAGAAAAAAAATGAATAAAAAATCTATATCTTTTTATCCATTTATTTTTTCTAGAACAACAGATTTTGTTTTATTTTATCTTTTTTTTTCAAAGGATTAAAAAAAAACTGATGAGATGCCCATGCAGATTCTAACATTTTTTTTATTATTTTATTTTTTATTTTTATAAGTAAGAAATTTCTATCGGGGAGGGGAGGTGCATGGGATGCTTCACCCCTTACTTCTTATAATTATTTACTGTTATTTCTTAAAAATGGATTGAACACTATTGAAATCGTCTTTTTTTTCTGATTGCTTTTTTTATGCGCTGAATTATTAATTATGCATTCACATCAGGATAAGGAGAAAAAAAATTCTACGCGCAAAGACTAAAAGTTGAAATAATTTAAGCCAGGTAAATATTAAGCTGTCACGCCATTTGAATAAAAATAAAGATATTTTTGGAAAATTAAATATTCCTGAGGACAAGAAGTTATCCGAATAATAAAATTTAACTTCAACATTAGTTACAAAAAATTTACGATAGAATAATTTATTATAATATGTTTCAAAATTTCAGCATTTAGTAACAGTAACAGTCTTTAAAATATTATTCAAAATGTTCTGAAGTTGTTCAGTCAAAGGAAATTAACTATAAAAATAATTTTTAAAAAGTAAGCTTCATATAAAAAATTTAATCAAGAACAAAAAAAAGGTCAAATTGTCGCCAAATATTTCATTATGACATAATTCGAAAACTGATGTTCATACTTTTTCAAAAATATTCTAACAATGCAATATTAATACAATAATAATAATTTTATAAATAATATAATACAAATATTCTTAAAATAAAAATATTCTAATAATTGCAAAAATATTCTAATAATAATTACCTTTTTACTGACACTAATTTCATTAAAGTACAATTTTTTACCCTCATTTTATAATAATATTTTTATTTCTCTATGTCTAACAAGGTTATTAAACACTATGTTGGAATTCCAACTCAAATATCAAATATGTATTTTTTTTAAAGCCAATTGTCAATTGTAAATACGACCAAAAAGCGCCAAGAAAAAATTTCGCCAATTTGGCGATTTTAGTTGACAAACTATATAGCACTGTGATTGAATTGACGCTATATGGATATAGATATGCACTATTTTTATAGTTAAGCAAAATTTCTTCTTGGCTTTTTTTGGTCGGCATTGAAACCGAATGGTATCTTTTTATATAAATGATTAACTTCGAAATTGGGTTTTTACCATTTTTATTTCATAACCAGCTTTTGTTAATATAACACAAATAAGATTAATTGTGTGTGTTTTTATGCGACTTCGTACGCATAGAAAAGCACACAATTAATCTAAAAACAATTTATTTGTAATGCGTACCTGATATAAAGCAAAACCGAGAACCATGTTAGTATTTTTTTTTAACCAAGTCAAGTCTATTTTATTTATCGATCGAGATTGATATAGCTACAACAATATTATATACATATTTTTTAACTTTTAATTCATATGAAAACACAGTTATTAGCAATCGTTACATATTGCACATGCGTGAATTTTCTACGCCAGTAGGGGTAATGCAATACAGATTAGAAATTTTTAATTTCCTTTATTCTGTCTTATTTCAATATAAAAAAGTACTTCAGAATGAATCCGAAAAAAAATTGATTAATTAAAAATGTTTAATTTTAAATGCATCAAACACTAAGAAAATAAACAGAATCGTTTGAAATAATCGGTCGAAAACATGTTAAGCCTAGCCTCATTAGCGTGGGAAAAAACATACTGAAGTCTTACTCATTTGCCGATGGTGAAAAAAAAAGTGTCGTTTTTACTATTTTCCTCGCAATTTTTCCGGTTTTTCTCTCTATAAGAACCTTCCTCGGGTCTTAACAAAAATATTTTTTTAAAAAAAAAGCCGAACTGGTCGGGCAATTTGTGAGTTTTGCGCTTAGCTACTCATCTGGCGATTCATTTTTATTTATATAGATATATGCCTTTTTAATTTGTAGTAAACTTATTCATGATTTTCATTCTATTCAATAACAAAGAGAAAACAATTTTTAAAGCAATCCGTCTTAGTCATTTTAGCAGCCTAAAAAAATCCGTAACCTTGGCGAACAAACTTATCACCAAACGCGGCTAATATGAAGTAATTAACTCAAGAAAGCAAGATGGTATAATGTATAGTTCAAACTTATCTAAGTACTCGCGTAAATGCCATTTAAACTATTAGGGAAAAAATGTTTCATGCCAAAGTCAATACTACTGGCAAAGTTCCATTTGTAATATCATTCTCCCAATGCCTCTCTAAGGAAGCAGACATCATCTATAAAAAGTAGAAATAACTGCCATTAAAACCCTAACCTCCAACTCCTAAATCTTTCCCAATGTTAGTCATAGCTACCAAATTCCATTTTTTTCCTTCAATTTTATTGAGCAAAGAGAACTTTTTTTACGACGGGCATACGCAGTCAACGTGCCCACAATAATATTATTAACGACCAAGTCTGATTTATGGCTTGGACATTATGGCATACCTGCAATTCTCTTTCAACATCTCACTTAAGAGACCCGAAGGGCGGAGTCGCAACGTTCCGGGGCAACCAATCACGGGAAAGAGTCAGGTCGACAGATAACGTCTCATTTCATACATTCTGATACATGGTTTGTTGGGATAAACAAGATGAGATACGTCACGTACTTTTAATCGAGTCGAAATACGACTGATTTCGGACGGCTTTCTAAAATGAATTTTGACACAGCCTTCTCAAGGGATTGAGACATAAATTAGACACAAAATTGTATTTTTAGACACAAAATCCCATAACTAATTTCATTTATTTAAATCAATGCGTTTTTTAGTTTATCGTGTTATAGGTTTCTGAAAATCTGATAGAAGTCAACCTGTTGATTTTATCTCAAACTTTGAAAAGTATCTACCATATGGATCTGAAATCTGAGTAATGAATCTTATGTATCTAGTTCTCTTCGTTTTGTTGTTATGTTAACTTATATTCGAATAGCGGACAGACAGACTTCATATGAACAGATTTGGCGCAAAATTTGATAGGAATCTGAAATTTTGGCGAAAAGCAAGTCGACCAAATTTTAACTAATTTGGTTAAAAAGCCTATATAACAACTGTCTAGCTCAAGGCGTTTTTTAGTTATCTTTGTAGCAGACAGACAGACGGATATTTTGCGAAAAAAAAAATTCGAATTCATAGAGGTCTAAAATTCGAAAATTCGTCAAAATTCAAAGTTCGGTGGGTTTTTTTTTTTTTTTTTGACGATTTCTACACTTTTTTCTCATGACGTATACGAGAAAATAAAAATGCATTTTTTCAAACTAGAATATGCCTGCGGAGAATCACCAAGATCTCAAGTTAGAAAGAATGACGATTTCGTGAAAAAACGAATAAAGAATGTAATAACGTAATAAACAAGTGAAGAACGTAATAATGTAATAAACGAGTAAAGAATGCAATAACGTAATAAACGAGTAAAGAGCGTAATAACGTAATAAACGAGTAAAGAATGTAATAACCTAATAAACGAGTAAAGAACGTAATAATGTAATAAACGAGTAAATCAACTCAATAACGTAATAAACGAGTTAAGAACGCAAAAACGTAATAAACGAGTAAAGAGAGTAACACCGTAATAAACGAGTAAAGAACGCAATAACGTAATAAACGAGTAAAATATCTTTTGAATTCCGGAAAGTTTGAAATGAGGAGACTTCGCGAAATCTTCGTGTTGATTACAATTTTTCGTGAGGATTACAATATTTTCCCGTAGTATAACTTCGTATACCAGAAAGTACAAATGTAGCGTTTGCGGTTTCGGTTTGATCTAAAACATGGGGATTTGTTTAAATTTCGATTTATTATCATATGAGAACATGAAGTTCTTTTGGTTAGGAGGTTTTGGAAAAATATTTTCACCCGCTTTTACCAGCATTGCATTATTATTACACATGCTTCTTTGACAGCAGATGCGTTTTTAAGAGGCTGACAAAGAACTATGACATCATAGCTTTCATTTCATCCCAAAATCGGTAAGTTCAAATGCATATTAATAATGATATTCAAGTTTCTCTTACCTTCACATTATACTGACATTAAGACAGAAATCCCAATCATTTTTTAATCAGAAATATAAAAAGATTAAATATTGTATTTGTGAAGATATTATTAGAAAATTAAATAATCAACAATAATAACAACATATGAAAATTTAAATATGTAAAAAACTATTTTGATCAGTTTTCTGTAGAAACTTCTTGGATTTCTTTGTTTTCCAGCTAGAATAATTGGAAATAAAAGTTATATATATTATATATATATATAGGAATTGATATTGAGAACTCCAAATAATCTCCAATTAACCAAGATAAATTAATTTTAAATGTTTTCGAAACTGGTGAAAATATAGCTCTACATATCGATTTAATTAATTCCTAATTATTGTTAAAGATGGAGACACCAATCATTTCAATTCATACGTCATCTGTTAGTGACGTCAGAGTATCGGCTTTGTTACTTAAGGAACTTCTCTCTTCGAAAAAGAAGTCAGTCGTCATTTGGAATGTGAAAGGGTGAGGTTCGGTTAACTTTTTCTCCCTTAAACGGATGCACTAGGCCTGAAATTAGGGCTAGTGGTGTCCCCACCTTTAATCGAAATAATGCTCTGCTATCTTTTAAGTAAAATCTTTTCTCTTTTGTAAATAAGTTAAATGTTGTGATTTTGTTTAGTGTTACTTTGTGTTTTGGCTAAATAAATTTAGTGTTTGTTTAAACTTGCCGTTTTCTATTTTCAACATTAACTTGGTTGATGACTTAAATTACTTAGGATAAATGACGACTTAAAAAATAATAATGTTATCACATGTTAACTTGAAATTTGCGATAAGAGATTTCATTCCATTTTGCATTTTTTTTAAATGTTTAATCATTTATGATAATTTTTCTTTCTATATCTCACAGAAGGAAAACTAGAAAGCTGGCATATTTAACTGCACGTCGCGTCAAAATTCAAAAAAGTAAACTAATATTTAAATTCTACCTCTTAAAAAACAGTAAGAAAAATTGCCTAACATCACGGCAACATAGAAATTTTGTAGACCGAAATTATCTAAAGGCCCCATGCACACAAAGCTAATACATGCGAATGAATGTAAACCAGATCAAACGATAACTATCTAAAAGATTCAACCTATCTACTCCCCCTTTCCACTAAAAAACACTATCACCCACCACTTAATGGAATCCTACCTTCCATAACTTCTACGCCAATCGGGTTTTAGGAAAGCGAGTCACGTGGCCATATTTATCACCTGCCAGGGTCCCTTGGAACAAGGCCGCGTGGACGTGAGTTAAATCCAAAAGTCACAACTCAGCATACACCTTCCTCTCCAGAAAAGGGATTAGCGAGCGGCCATTCACTGTGACCGTAATTTGTGAGAGAGCTCTAATATTTATTGGGGCTTAATAATTCAAAGCGGTGAGGTTTATTTCGTTATAAATCGTCCGCGTGGGGACAGCGTGTTTTAAAAGCTACCCCCTCACGTTAATTTACGATTTGTTTGTACTACGTATTAAGGCAGCTTAAGGAAGCATACGGTTTAGGGATAGGAAAAGGGGTGTCATGCCTCTTGTTTTTCTTCTAATCTTTTGGGTAATTGTTCGAATGGAGATTGATGCGTGACGTTATACAAAATTAAGGTTAGTTAAAGACATTAATTAATTGGACTCAAATAGTTTTTGAGATTGTTGAGTAGAAGACCAATAGATACGGTCCCGATTCTTTATTTTATTTTGAAAGTTCGGTCACAGACATTCCAAAATCAAAAATTTTTTTTTCTTCACCTCAATAAGTCATTTTTATCATGTCAGAACATGATGTTGTTTTTGATATGAGGTTTTACGGCGTCAACAAAAATTCATAGGGGAAAAATAAAAAATTTCTTATCCGCAGGAGCACATTAAAAAAAAATCAGCTTTTAATAACGCGTTGCCATCGCATTTACAAAAGCTCTGATTTAAAAAAAATTAAGTTAATGGTCACAGCAAATAAAAACTAGAAAAATGTCATTTTGAGCACTAGATTATATGAAATGATGTCATTTTTTTAAAAACAATCAATGCGAGACAGAGTTTTTTGGATCGTTTGCAATTCTAAGGCGACTCATTCAACGAAACAATTAAAGTGAATAAAATTATAATTTAACTTGCACGAGTACGTGGTGCTTGGCCGTTCAAGAAATGATGTTTTGACATGATACATTGAAATATGCATAGAAGATTTCATTTTAATCTTTTTCCTTTTCTTTTTATCATGTAAGAACATGATGCAATTTTGGTTTGAGAATCTTGAAACTCAAACTGCGTAAGCAACAAATTGACAATTTATCTCTTTTAGGGTTGTTAGAAAAAAATGCAGATGGTTGTCACATTTGGCAATTTATCTTGGAAAAATTCATTTAAAAATAGAAATTTCATTTGTAGCCCAAAAATGTAAGTCATTGACAACGTTGTAACTTTTTCTGCTGTTGTACTTAAAATATGCTTATTATGTGAAGCCACAAAATAAACGGGCAGAAAGTTGGCGATTTATCTCTTCTGGGGCATCAATTTTCTGCTTTTATGGTAATTAGAAAATGGTAAAGACAATTTTCATATTTGGCGATTTATCACCCACGAAAAGTTACAATTCGACACAAATGTCCGCCATGTACCCGATTCTCGATTTATCGACGCATGTGAATTCTGATAGTCACATGATTGCTTCAAAACAGTTTAAACAGTTTAATGATTTAAATTTATTCAGACAAACAATGATTTAAAAAAAATAATGCTCTCGCATGATAACACGGAATCTAAGAGAGCTGATTTCAATTTGTCTAATATTTTTTTTAATTGCTTTGAAGAAGTCCACGTATAAAATTTTCGTACGCTTTAAAATAAAAATAATGAATAAACCCACAGTTTACTGCGAAACTTTTTAAAAATCCCTTTATTTCTCTTATAGAATTGAATTAATTTATGCTTTTTGAGACCTTGAGTGCATTATTTTGGTTATTTCATTGGAGAAAATTATTTCGATTTGAAAGCATACTACACATAAAGCCAACTGTTAACTCATGATGATACAAGGCCAAGAATGAAAATTTTTTATGCATTTGCAATATACAAAATACCAGTTTTGGATTTTTGCAAATTATCATTTTTTTTTTCTTTATTTTGTGTTTATTTTATACTATGCATAGATTTTTTTTATCAAAATTATTATTTCAAATTATCGTTAAAATTATAAATAATATAAAATAATATAATATTAATATAAAAATAATTCTATAAACTCCTGACGAAACTTCGAAATCTCAAATAATTTCCGATATAATTATTGGCATCGGTTATTTATAATGAAAATTGCATTTAAAGTAATTATTTAGACCTAAACTATTGAAAACATTTAGCAAAAATTTCGAAAAAAAGTCAATAAATAAAGTATTTAACTGCATTACAGGATAAATAAACTATTTTAAAATATAAAAACAAAGATACTTAAAAACTTAAAACTTCTCTAAGGACATAATTTCCAATAAGTCACAAGAAAATTACGAATGAGAAAAATAAGCCCAGTCACTTACCTAAAAAAGAAAAGAAAAGAACATAATTAGTTATTTCAATGAAAGAAAACTATAATATGCATATAGAATAGCTATGATGCTAAACACATTTTAATTAAATGTTAGAAGAAAACTCGTTAAAATAATTTTTCTTACAAAGATTTGAAATTATTTCTATAGCAAAATTTACCAAATTTTTTTACATAAATAAAGAAACTAAATTTGCTATTTTGAAATTTTTTTATTTAAAAAAAAAATCTATATCCTAATGCTTGCCGTAATGGGGGGGGACTCTTTTTGATTCACACGAACACACAAAGACATTTCTTCTTTTTTCCCTTCCCACCTCCACCCCCCCTTTTCTTTCAAGTTTTTTGCACAAAAATAAATACTTTTATTGAGGTATGTTTTAAAACATGTCTTGAATATTCAAAAAATTATTTAATATTGTAAGGAGCATTTTTCATTTGATTTATATATTGAAAATTAAACAGATAGAACACGATAAATCCATTCATTTATTCGCACATTTATTTACAACAAATTTTGTGATTTACGATACGAACTTTATTTTTCAATCTTAATAAATTTCGTGTTCTTAAAATTGAACTACGAGGAAAAATTCGGTATTTAAAGTATTATTTAATATCTTAATGCGATCAACCGAGTTGAATTTGACTTCAATAATTTGAATTAGATACCAAAAGCGAATGACATTCTATGTGGTCTAGGATTAATAACGAAAAGAAAGAAAACATGCATTAACTGACTTCAATTTTATATTTAAAAAATTTAAGTCAATCCCAGCTTAGGCACACAAAGAAAAAATTTATTTTAGTTACTTTTTATTAAATAATTACAATTGATATTAATTATTGATCAAAAAATGATACCTGGTCAAAACAAAATCAAGATAGTATCCGCTGAAAATAAATCAGAACAGACTCAACTGGCCAACTGAGGATTCAGCGCCAATCGAGACAATGTAAATGCATAAATTTTCCACTCCAGTTGGAGTAACACAATGCAAATTAGGAATTTTTAATTTTCTTAAGACATATTTTAGCATAACTAGCACAAAATTTATAATATATTGCCTGATAAATTGACGTGATATAACTTTTTAAAAAATGTAGCTTTAGCATTTATTTTGTAATCGTAAAACAAACGAACTCAACAATTCAGGAACTGTACAGAAAGACAATAGAACAGCCCTCTTAATCAGTTTCTGTAGCCAATTAGCTACAAGCAATGCTTAGATTCAAGGTACAGTTTCCTCACTAGCGAAATGTTCGCCAACTAAGAAATGTTCGCCAAAGATCACCATCTTGGAAACATAACAAAGTTCGTTGTCAGAAGCATTTAGTACACGAATTTCAAACTCCAATTCCAAGCATCTAATTTTCAAATTTATTGGATAGATGCAAATTTACGGTACTGGTTCGTTACCAAATCGTGAAAGATACTTTTCGAGCTAAAATACCAGCCAAATGTACTTCCATTTTGAATAAGGGGCAACATAATGGAGTTCATCGTCAGATGAATCCATTTTTTTAATTTAAATTTTCAATAAAAAATATTGAATTTGCAAATTCTCTAGTTAAACAAAATGTAAGGTGCTAAATTATCGCCAAAACGCGAAATATTCATCAATTGTTAAAACTGTCACCAAACAAATGTTATCTTAGATAATGACAAAATTAATTTTCGTTTAATAATATTGTAGTTGAAATCTTATGGGTTGCCTTATTTGACGATTTATCGCTAGAAAAATGACAAATCAACTACCATATTATAATGCGACCTAAGAAGGGTTAATGAAATCAATGTGAGGTGATTCTTACACAAACTGAAGCCAAATTAATCTACCAGAAAGAATTAAGAAAAAAATACAGAAATTAGCCAAGCATTTACAGAAATCAGCCCAGTAAAAAAGGGGGTGATACAAAATGAAATTTGCGATTGCAAATTTCAAGTTATCATAAGAGTAAATTTTTATTTTAAGTGATTATTTGTCATAATCAATTTAAATCATTAACCATTTTAAACCGTTTAAAACAATCACGACTTCTCCATCGATGTTTATCTCTGTATTATATATATAAGGATAATTTTTTAAGCAATCAATTTCAATTTTTCTAGCTGGCAAACAAAGTTTTGAAGGTCGACCGATTTTGTGAAGTAATAACAGATATGATGTCATAGTTCTACATCCATCTTTTAAAAACGCATCTGCTGTCAAAGAAGCATACGTAATATTAAAGCAATACTGGTAAAAGCAGAGGAAACTTTTGAAAACGCAGCTACTTTCAACGAAGCATACGTAATATTAAAGCAATACTGGTAAAAGCAGACGAAACTTTTAAAAACACACCTACTTTCAAAGAAGCATACATAATAATAAAGCAATACTGGTAAAAGCAGGTAAAAAACATCTTCAACAGATAATTTCCAGCAACCCATAATATTCATTTTTTTGTTCGTAAATTTCGGAGACATCAAAATCTCTTAACCAAAACAGCATCATGTTTTCACATAATAATAATAATAAATCAATTTGTTATTTTACACGTTTCTTCAAGCCATAACCTTTTTTATTAAAAAAAAAATTCAACGATTTATAATCCTAATCAAATGTTACAGTTGGTAATTTGATGATTTTTTCACGGCATAAGATTACATAGGAAGTCAAAATGCCGCATCGGTAATTCAATCAGTTAAAAACAAAACAAAATATAAAATTCGAACCACAGTCAAGAATTCCAAGCCACCTGAACGAGAAAGAACGGGAAGAGAGGAACAAAACAGATCACCTGAATGATTATCAAGTTCGCGGAATACAACAAAAGTACCCATCCATCCTTCTCAGGATTCTTCGAAACATATCGTGTATCTCAGGCACTGGCCATTCTCTCCATTAGACCATCAACTCGATCCAATCCAAGAAGCCTACTGCGGTAATTTGAGATGAAACTGCCTCGGCCAAACGATGAAGGGCATCCTTTAGAACAAATGGGGGACCAAGAAAAATAGCTTCCGAAAGGTGAACCCCTGTCGCGAACCTAATGCAGAACCTCTAGAGGTATAATTATTATGACTATTGATAGCCGCCATGGGGTCTTCACACCGTTTCGTTAGGCCAAACGCCATCCTGGCTAATTTGTGTTCTTCCTTTGGGGAAGTTGTTCGCCCCCAGATGGCAGTGCTAATGGATGTGTTTTCGTCCGGCGATCATTTGTCACGTCTGGAAGTTTCGGCGGGAGGAAAATGGATGTTTTCAGCTTTTGTAGTGTGAAGTTGTGGAAATGCGAGTTCTTTAATGATGGAGTTGGAATTGATGGTGGACAGGAATTGTTGGTTTCGCTCGGGGAAGAGGAAAAAAAAAATCGAAAGGATCTACTTGGATAGTAAGATGTAATAATAACGGTGGGAAACTAGATTACAAGAAGAAAGAATTTTTTTTGGTTTTTGATGGGAAAAAAAAATGACGGTTCAAAATGAAAAATAAAATTGAAGAATATGTCTATGATAAGGTAAAGACCAAAACTTAGTAAAGAATACCGGAAATAAACGTTTTTTCATTGTATATCAACCCTAAACAGAGAAAGGTCATTCGAAAACGATAAACGTGGCAATCAGAGACGAAGAGAAGTTTAAGGGGATTATTTAAAAACACAAAATCCACAGGCTCCCAATATTTAATAACAAATATAACCAATAATATTTGATTAATAGAAGTGTTTGAATAAGAGAGTATTTTTTTCGAGTAAAATAAAAAAAATACAATTTTAAGTGAAGAATAAATATATTCTAACTTAGAAACAAGCAAAGCGAACAGCTAGTGGCTGAACGTGGCTATCACAGAGCCATTTTCTATATATTGTATGCAATAAATATAAAATTTGCTGTTAAAATGGCGCTTTTTAAAAAACTGAAACTCGAATACACAGATACTGTTAATTCAGCGACCATTTGTTATGTTATTTGCTAAATTATCGAAGGGGATTAGTGTAAAAAAGAATTTTGGTGACGGCCTTAGAGGCATGGATATATGTCGATAACCACAGAGCCCACTTTCTACTCCAAAATTTCCATTTTACATTGATATATATGAGAATGTTTGACGCACAACAAAACATTCGACAGGTACAAATCTCAGATATACAGTAAATACTCGGCAATTTTATGTTTCAAAACCGTGTTTCTTGAATTAGGAAACTGTACCACAAGGTCACAGCGATATATAATAAAAATATTTAAATTATTGGTTGAGAGCAGATAGTCGCCCAAATCATGGAGAAGACAGGTTGAATTTTCAAGTTCGATTTATTCCATCACGGGAGCAGGCATTATTTACAAGATAATTGACAAGGCGCGTCCGCTCACAGCGCAACAGACAAGCAGAAAACGCAAAGAAGCAAGGCCTGACTAAGGCAGGGGCATTCGGGGCAGTTGCCCGGGCTCCCGCTTATGTGGGCCCCCCAAATTGAATAGAAATTTTATTTTACGTTTTTTTTCCTTTAATGAATGTTTTTCATTACTAAAGTACTAAAGCAGGGGGGCCCCAAAGGAGTTTTTGCCCCGGGCCCCAACTAGGCTTAGTGAGGCCCTGCAAAGAACGGCAGGAGAACATTATCCCTGGACTTCAATATCGAAAATATTGGCAGGGAGAATATTTTTTATAGAGCTTATAAAATCAGATTTCAGTGGGGATTTACATGACACACGCATAAGAGGCAAGGGAAACACAGGGATCTTTTTAAAGGTATTCTGTTTAGATCAGTAATTTTCATCCTCTTGCACAGAACGTGGGAATCTCGTCTTTTAGCCGATTCAGAAATTTTACTGAGCTTCTTTTGAATTAATTAACTAGAACAAATGGAATGGATCAGGAGATAAATAAGAGAATATTTTAGAATGATATTACTATGGGCTAAGTTAAGATTGAGCTTTGGAAATTAATTGGGGTTTAATTTAATTTTTAAAATATCATTACACACACAATTAGTATCGGTTAATTCTTCATTAATGTTTGACCTAAATATTACAGTTCTACATAGTATTTAAACGAAAGTGAGTACGTGTTTCAACATTTATACTTATAAATTTATACAAATTACATTCTAACGGTAACTAGAGGCATGCACAAAAATATATCATAGCAATAGACTCGACATGATTTACACATACTTCTCTCAAAAAAAGCATCAAACCTCAGTAATTTCTGGTGAGTTCAGCTCATCATTGTCAGTTTGTTCAGGAAAGTTTATGACGAATGGATTCGTCATTTCTGTTCAAGGGGTTAATACAGGTAAACATGGGATAACAGATGGCGCTGCTTTAGATCCATTAGTTGAATTGTATAATCAAAAACGTTTAAAAAAATAAACCTGCTTTCACCAATTATAGATTATGAAATCTATATAATAAGTATATTTAAAAAACCCCATTTGTTTTTGGATGCACTTTGCGTCACAATTTCAAAGTAATCTATTTAGAAATTTCGGTGATTACGAATTTTGAATAAATATACAATTACATTATATATATCAAAAACAATTTCCAAAATCCAGACTTATACTCAATTCCCGAACATTCCTCGATCTGCAAGACCAGACGATACAGAATCCACCCAAACAGGTGGAAAACAGCCTCCCGAAGTTAATCCTCGCGTCAGGTATGTATCGGGCATTCCCCCAATTAATCTGAAGTGCCCTAACCGAGAGCGATATTCATGCCCTAGTCCATAACACCTCGCCGAGCATTCCTGAATTATCCAAGACACGAGGCCAGGGCCGAATTACCATACCAAAACGTATTCTCGGGCGAGGGGGTTGGGGTGGAGTAATTCAATTCTGGCAGATGAACCCTTTGGTTGGAATGAATTAGCATCATCGATGCCATGGAAAGCAGATGATCGGGCAGAATCGTAAATTGGAATGGATAATGCACGGTGAGGTATCAACTGTGCGGCTGCGGCATCCATTTCGCTTGAAGAAATGGAAATATGTATGTTTGAGTAGGGTTTGCTAGGTTAGAGATTTGTTATTGGCGCGGTTATGGTAAAGAATGGTCCATGTATTAAAAGTGGATTGATTCATATATTAAAAGTGGTTTAAGGTCGATTCTAAAAACGGAGCGTTTAATATACTCTGTGGTAAATTCCGTTCTTAATGAAGTTCTAAATAAGAAAATTATGGAATGAAATATTTGATGCAACAATTAGATCATTGGACTACACATTTTTATTTACAAGTGTCACATGACTGTCTCAGAGGGCAACAATGACTTTTAAAAAGTTCCTTTTTAAATGCATTTAATAAACAATCAGTGCCTAAATCAAGGAAAGGTCATACGGGGCAGATACCCTTGGGCCCCACATCAGAGGGGCCCCAAACCGAAAGCTTCCTTCTTTAATGAGCGCTCTTCATTACTGAAGTAGTGAAGCAGAAGGAGGCTCAAAAAAGAAGTTTCACCCCGGGTCCCAATTAGGCTAAATCGGGCCCTGTAAACAACAGCTGAAAATGCCGGTATATGCCATGAACAAAACTAAAATTAAAATTACATTGGAAACTTAGAAAAATATCAATGGTTTTTGTATGAATCATTTTATCATTAAATATGCTATCCAAATATTTTTATTTTCATTGTAAAAAATACATTGGTAAAAATGGACTTTAATTTTAACTGTAGGAATTCTTATAATGTGATTTGTGTTGCTGTGATATGGTTTAATTGATAATGTAATCAATAGACAAACTTAAATATGTTTATTAAAATTTCAGCAGAAATAATAAAAATTTTTAATGATTTTCCTATATTATATGCAGGTATTCAAAACTTTTTTTTTGTAATTTTTATTTACAAATTTATTTTTTATTAAGTTGAAAATAGTTTGAATTTCAATTCAAAAATGTAAACCTAATCATCAATGCAATCCATAATCAGAAATTTTATATACATAATTTTTATTCCGATAGTAAGAAATTATACTATTAAGTTGATATCAATAATAGTTCAGCTGAAGTGGACGATTAATAACTGTAACTGTCCATGTGATTCGCAAAGCCCCCGTCCCTCACTCCTTTTATTAAACAATATGCGGAAAAAATGAGAAACCACGCCCGTTGTTTTAAAGAAAACAAAATTCATTAATTAAAATGATGATATTTGGAAACGTCACACGAAGCATTTATCGGAATAGAGAAGATTTGTTTAAAAATAATTATTATCACGTGAGAACATAATTTTATTTTGGTTAGAAGGTTTTGATGTCTCCGAAATTTACGGGGAAAAAAATTGTTACTAGTTTTTATAAGTATTGCTTCATTATTATTACGTATGTTTCTTTGACAGCAAATGCGTTTTTAAAAGGTTAACGGTTAACTTGCTTTTAACAGTATTGAGTTGTTATTACGTATGCCTCTTTGACAGCAGATGCATTTTTTAAAGGATGATGAAGAAATATGGCATCGCAGCTGTTATTTCATCTCAAAATCGGTCGAGCTCTAAAACTTTGTTCGTCATCTAGAAAAATTGAAAATGGAAGTTATATATATATATATATATATATATATATATATATATATACACAAAGAGAGAGGGGGATAAAGACCGATAGAGAAGACTCGTGATTGTTTCAAACCGGTTTAAATATTGGTTAATGACTTTAATTAAAATAAATAACGACCTAAAAATAATAATGTTCTCACATGTTAACTTGAAATTTACAATAGAAGAATTCATTATATTTTGCATTTTTTATTTTTTTCTTCACATTTATGATAATTTTTCTTTCTTTATCTCTCAGACAGGGAAACTAGGAAGTTCGCATATTTAACAGCACGGCGAGTCAAAATTCAAAAAAAGTAAACTGATATTTAAATTCTACCTCTTAGAAACAGTAAGAAAAATTGCCTAACATCACGGCAAGATAGAAATGACAAATAATGACAATTATGACAAATAATGACTTAAAAAATAATAATATTCTCACATGATAACTTGAAACTAACGATCAAAAATTTCATTTTCTTTATATGATATTTTTATATTTTTCATTTGCTTTTCAGCAATGTTTGTTTTAAAAAAAGGCTTTATTGTATTTTACAATTCCTTTCCTTCAAAAGACCTTGAGAAATGAATCACTTCAGGAGATCTAGGCAAGAAACCACTTCTTGAAATGAATTATTATTTTTGATTTCCGCTCCACAATTAATTTCACCAACAACAAACCAGCAGTTGATTCATGACACTCTTGTCGTCACTTTCCTCACTTAGCGACAGCCATTCTTTTGCAAGGAACAGGAAGCACTTAGGAAGGGAAGAAACCTCCGACTCTCACATCACGTTTCTTCAGTGCCCCATGTTCCATTTGGTTCTTCAAATCAAAAGGCATCCATGTCTTCCCGGGTGGTCCGATGAACGGAAAGCGGGGGAAAGACAGAAAAAAATCGTTTTGTGTACACTTCCAACAGCGCGGAAGACATCGCGATGACGAAATCCATCAGCGATCGCCACCTGCTGAAACTTTGGCGGAATCTTCATTTTCCTGACAGATAATTCTTCCCTGGTGTCATCCTCACATCTAATGGAAAAGGTAGACAGAGAGGAGGAGGAGGGGGATTCACTTTGGAAGGAAGAAAGAATGGAATCATCCCTACCCCCCATTATCAGACGAACTTTATTTCACACGCTGCAGTGGTCGTAATGGTAATGGATTCCTGATATGATGCTCTCGGATTTTGAGGAGAGAAAAACGTGGATTATGGCTTGGTGAAATTTTGACCTTTTTTTCGAGGGGAAGGAAAACTTAGGACGAAATAGATGAAACAGGATTGCTTTCAGTAGAGTTCTTGCCACGGTAATGGTGTTGTAACTGCCATTCTTTTGCTCCCCCCTCCCTCTTATATTCCGGCAACGAGAATTTTCTGATGACGACAAAAGTGAACAAACTTAACAAAATGAAATAAAGTAGATGATATCGTTAGGGAATAAGGCAGCGGCAATAATGGATTCCTGACATGATGTTCTCGGATTCTGCTAAGAAAAGAAACAATGCGGCTTATGATCTGGTGAAATGTTATCTATTGGAAGGAGGAAAACTTGGGATAAAATGAAACAGAATTGGATTCAGTAGAATGTTCTTGTCAGGGTAATGCTGTTTTAAATCCCTGTGTGATAGCGAGCATTTTCGACGACGACAAAAGTGAAGAAACATAGCAAAATAAACTAAACTAAATGATATCGTTAAGAATGAGGTAGTGGTAATAATGGATTCCTGA
>JAOUZG010032472.1:197229-223619 GCA_026289955.1 Argiope argentata | reverse complement strand
TGACTTGGTGAGTGAAACACGTTCAGCATGTGGAAGGATAGAAAAAATTCGTTTCATTTCACAAGTAAAAAAAAAGCAAAGAACAGCAAAACACACTCACGAAGTACAAACGGAACAACATCTGCAAGGACTCACAGCTGACAGAAATACAAGCAAACAGAAAACAGTTATGGCATTCTGAGTGAAGTTAAATATATATCGAAGAATGAAGCTTATATGAGCACCTTCGTTTATGTATTCGTCCAAAATGGTAACAATTTTTAAAAAAAGGTAATCAAACATCGACTCCTAATTGAGAAAACAGCAAGACGCCTGCATTTTTTAAGAACCATTATTTTCTCGCCAGCTTCAACGGTCACAGCTCTATTATACTTTAAGGTGAGCTTACAGTACACTCAGCCAGATATGATTCCAATAAGATCAGAAGGAGGATTGTATATAGGCTGAAAGAGATGACAATAACACGTTCTGGATAGGACAATTACTATAGAACTAGATAGGACAATTATTACCAAACAGTAATTGTCCAATCTATTGTACAGTGTATGTACATAGACCGGCCACGTTACAACACTTCCCGTCGGAAATACATCCAGTCATTGATGGGAGGATCCTACCTCCACCTATTAGTATACCATACAAGTACACCTGTAAATGTAGGGTACAAGTACATTAGTACATCCAACCACCAGTCTGTAAGCATTTCGTTCTCATTTCGAGATACACCCCCTCCACGGTGGGATTGCTCCAAAGGGTTAACCTTTCATCCAAAGGGTTAGCAAATGATCCTGAAATTTAATTAAGCCAAAGGGTAAGAAAATTAACCTAAAATTTAATTAAGCCAAAGGGTAAGAAAACTAACCTGAAATTTAATTAATTTCTGATTCAAATGAAAATTTTAATTTTACAGGTACGCCAATGCAAGAGTATATATGTTACTGTTAAAGTATATAATGCAGTTATTTTATAGAATACCTAGTTATTCCATGAAATAACTGATCGTGTCCGTTAAAGTGTGTAATATGCTATTCATTTGACACTTATACTAGTTATTCTATGAAATAACTAAGTAGTCTATAAATTAGCTAATGAGAGACAGTTAAAGTGTAAAATAAACAATTTATCTAAAACGAAAAAGAAGCAATTTATCTAATTTTTGCAGCGTATAAATGGTATTTATGGAAACGCACCATAAAATCATTTGTTGCAGCAAAGATTACTAGAATGACACTTGGAATTACAAAGAACATAATTTCTACCACAAAAACAATTTTTGTTGACACACTGGGTTTTACACGAACATTTTTTTAAATTCCTGATCAGTACCTAAACTTGGGCGAGATGTATGATATAGATTATTTTGCACTTTAACGGGCTGCAGATCGTTATCCTACGAAATAACTAGTTAAACCATGAAATACAGGAGAGTTTTACACTTTAACGGGCACAATCAGTTATTTCATGGAATAACTGGGTATTCTATAAAATAACGGATTTCATACTTTAACGGCAACATATATACCAACGCCAATTTCAAGTCAGCAGTTTTGTAAATGAAAAATTTCTCGTGATAATAAGTATCCACGTAAACAGAAGGACAAAAAAGGAGCATTAATTAGCATTAATAACGGTACAAATTATTCACTTATATTTTCACTTCATTTCTAAATAAATGGGGGGGGGGTTTGAATCGTGGTACAAATTTATTTTTCTAACTTTTACATTAATATATTTTTCCCTTTTTATTAGCATTCACCAACTATTTTAATAAGCATTTTCATAAACACCTGTAATTAATAAAGCATCCCCCCCTTTCCCAGCTCTTACGGAGTGCTCTTCTCAACAATTATCGACCTTCTTCCGTTTCTTTAATTAAACAAACTAGATTAAAGGTTAATTCATAATGATTATTATAAGGAAGTACAACAAATCAAGGAGGGTTACATCTTCCGCAGCAGACTTCTACACCGTTGCCAATACCGAATTAGGAAAATGATGGAACATAAACACGGAAATAGAATTTTACAGCAAATTTTGTAATCCTTCTTTCTTTTTTCTTTCTATCATCTATAAAAGACAAACAAACTACTCTTTTCAAAATAAATAAAAAATGAAAAAAAACCTAAACGGAAAGACTTTTTAAAAAATTGAAGGAAAAGACTTTATTTTTTAAAGTTGAGCAAAAGGATTTTTTTTTTAAAAATTGAATGAAAAGACTTGTAAAAAACTGAACGAAAGGATTTTGTAAAAAACTGAACGAAAGGATTTTGTAAAATACTGAACTAAAGGATTTTGTAAAAAAACTGAACGAAAGGATATCTTAAAGAAACTGAAAAGAGCACTTTAAAAAAAAATGAAGGAAAAAACCTTTTTAAAAACTAAACGAAAAGGCATTTTTTAAAACTGAATGAAAAGACATTTTAAAAAATTGAAAAAAAAAACCTTTTTAAAAACTGAACGAAAAGACATTTTTAAAAAACTGAATGAAAGGACATTTTAAAAAACCAAACGAAAAGACATTTTTAAAAAACCAAACGAAAAGACATTTTTAAAAAACCAAACGAAAAGACATTTTTAAAAAACCAAACGAAAGGACATTTTTAAAAAACCAAACGAAAGGACATTTTAAAAAACCAAACGAAAAGACATTTTTAAAAACTGAACGAAAGGACATTTTAAAAAACCAAACGAAAGGATAAAATAAACAATAAAAAAATTAAAAGTGTCCATTGATTTTTGCGTAATGAAAATTATTTATATAATCCAATGCATAAATTTATTCTTTTAGCTTATTAATCTATATCTACACATCTCCCATACTTTAAAAAAGAAAACTTCAAAAAGAATGTTTAAGAGCTGAAGAAAGAATACGAGATAAAAATTCGCTCGTTAATATAGCCATAATTTGTTCTATTATCAAATAATGAACTTTCAACACACAGCATCTTCAAAGTTTCTTTTAAGTATATGATATCTTCTATCAAAAAAGATTATATATCATCTTTAAAAAAAACAGTGTATCTTGAGTAAAACAAACTTACGAAAACCACAACTACTAAAAAGGAAGGGAAAAAAAATCCTGGGGTGTTGATTGAATCATAACTCAGAAAGAACTCGACATTTTCTTTCTGCGACTTTCTTTTTTTCATTTTTATTTATTTATTTATAGAATATCTCCGAAATGAAGACAGAGTTTCCAAAGATAAAAAAATAAAATAAAGCAAACGATAAAAACATTCGAAAATGGGAGAAGAAAAATCAACAGTGGAGCTCATATATCTAATGTGGAATCTCCACATTCTCCTCTCTTCACTGCAGTTCTTTCTTTCTTTCTTCTTCCATATAGATATATACAAAAAAAAAAAAAAATCGTCTGACACATGAGACATCACATTCTATTCCTATTTTATTCTCCCGCAGGTGTGTGCGTCAGGTTAAGATGTGGACGTTCAGTGGATGTCTTTTCTTCAGCTCAATAGAAATCGTCTGAAAGGGGTCGGGTAAAATGGAGAGCTTTTATTTTTTCTAACTTTTCTTTCTACGAGGCTTCCTAATAAATAGGTCATCGGCTTTAAATCGTTTGGTAGCTAACAATTTGGAGAAGAGAAAATCAATTCACTCCCCTTTTGACAGAAAATTGTTGCGACAATATCGCCAACAGCATGGTGAGATTCCACGGTGAGGTTTACTGACATATAACAGCAGTAAAAGCAGGGTAGAGTAACGATTTTGAACCAGGCCAAAGCATCGCGCCTTGGCGAGATGGCGATAAATATTTTTTTTGTATTTATTTAACACTGAAATTGTAATAATGTCAACAAACAATTAAGCTTTTTTAACTAATTAAAACAAGTAATAAAGTAATAAAAGTAATAAAAAAGAAAGAAATTTAACTAGAAGTTGATTATGAGAGGGGGGGTCTGTTTTGATACAGAGGGAAAAAAATAATGTTTACAACAATGTAAACAAGGAATAAAAAAAATAATACATCACAAATAAGAAATTTATATTATATATTATATATATATTAGCTCGTACGCGTGGAAATTTTGATGTGTATATGTGAGAAGTGACAGTCTAAAATGCTGTCGAAACCGTATGCACGCTTAAATTTTCGACGTCAATTGGAGCAACGCAAAGACGTGAATTTTAAGTGCCAGCTGGGGTAACGCAATGCAGATTAGAAAATTTTTGTTTTATTTTCATCCAAAAGACCCTTCTGAAGGAATCATAAGATCTATTAATTAACAATGTTTAATTTTAAATTCATCATACACTACAAAAATAAGCGAAATCGTTTGAAATAACCGTTACGTCTAAAATCATTAGCGTGGCGGGGGATGTTATGTTATTAAAACCATAAGGGTACTTTTCTGTTTGTCGGGCGCAATCACCAAAGAATTTTGAGAAAATTTGGCGGAATTCTAAATTATTTGCTAACGGAAACACACCACTATAAGCATATATAAAATATATATAGCTGCACAAATACAATTTAATTACAAAAACACACAGTGGAGCAGTTTTAATATATGGTCATTTTTGCCAAAACAAAAAATAGTTTGCAACCAGATTTTAGCGAAATGGCATTTACAGTCACAAGGTTTCGATGCCCGTTGCAGTAAATTACTGGAAAATAGAAAAAAAATATCAATAAAAGCAGTAATACGGAATGCACTAAAAATTTAATCGATAATGATGAAAATAGGCAAAAGAAATAAGTACAGCAAGAAAAAAAATCAAGAGAAATGAATAGGAAGTAACGAATTATATTAACATAAGAACAGCATAAGAAAAAAATTTAATAAACACTCCTTTAGAATAGTAAGGTAATATTAAAAGAACATCGAAAATAGAAAAATAAAAACACAAGGATTCAAAAAGCTCAGGCAGATGTTTTCAGAATTTTTTATTTTTTATTTTTGGGCGGAAAAGTTAGTTTTTAATTAATAAAAAATTAACCACTCAATTAACCGGAATAAAAATTAGCCTATGTTCTTCTGTAGACTATAATCTATCTGTGTGCTAAATTTCATCCAATTTCCTTCAGCCGTTCTGGCGTCATTGAACCCCATCATCCACATCCATCCATCCAAACTTTCACATTTATAATAGTAGTTTATATTATATATATATATATATATATATATATATATATATATATATATATATATATATATATATATATATAAAAAAATAAAATCTTGGATCATAAATTTCAATTTACCATATGACAACATTATTCTTTTTAAGTCATTATTTGTCATAATTAATTTAAGTCATTAACTATTTTAAACTGGTTTGAAACAATCCTGAGACTTCTCTATCAGTCGCTGTCCACTCTCTCTGTCTGATATATAATATGAGCGAGAGAAAAAGTTTTCGAGCTCGACCAATTTTGAGACTGAAATAACAGCAATGATTTCATAATTATTTGTCAACGTTTTAAAAACACATCTGCTTTCAAAGAAGCATACATAATAATAATGTAATTATTATTACTAGTAAAAGCAGGTAAAAATATTTTTGGGCTTAAATTTCGGAGACATCAAAACCTTCTAATTCAAAACAACATCATATTCTCACATCATAAAATAAATCATCTTGGCAAGCCAGAAGACAACGAAAAGGGGCCGATTTAGCCTAGTTGGGGCCCGGGGTAAACACTTCTTTGGAGCCCCCTCTGCTTCACTACTTTAGTAATAAATATCATTCATTAAAAAAGTAAACGTAAAATTAAACTATCGAGGATTTAAAAAGAAAAAAAGAAAAAGTGATTTTTTTAACAGTGCTTTGGCTAAAATTGATTTTTTAAAAAAAATATGAGATTTAGATCAGAAAACAAGAGAAATTTTTTGAATAAAGCAGTATGGACTAAGTTATGATTTTTAAAAGTGTTTAGTTCGATTAATCTGCCGTTGTAAAGCAACACTAGGGTTATTTTGGGACGGAAATCGTAATTTTGAATGATCATCTATTACGCAAAACATGAAATATAATCCGAGCAATCGAAAATTTTAACGTTAAATGATTTTTTACTTTCGGTACTTATATTTCATACGGAGGTTTTCGTTTTATTTTTCAAATATGTTAGTAAATTAGTTGAAGTTTAACATGTTGGCTGCCGAACGCATTTTCCATGGTTTGACCAAGTCATTGACGTGAACTTTTCATTACGCGATGCATATTATGCTGGCCGGCTTTCTGGCATAGATAGCGCGTCTTCCTCGTGTTCTGGGAGTCCCGGGTTCGAATCCCGGTTTGGGCATGGTTTTTCTGTGTGCTATCTGTGAAATGTGTGACTGTGCCCCCCCTGTAAAAAAGGCGTTGTGCAAGCAAATGTGGTGAGTGTGTAGCTAAGTCGTACTCTTGGCCCTAGTTGGCGCTACTTCAAAAACAAGAGACGCTCCTTTCAGCTTAAATCTCCTGCTGTATCAGCGGGGGGGGGCCTCGTCCAATATAACAAGTGCCATAAGTAACAACAACAACAACATATTATGCTGAAATATTATTTGCAACAGATAAAATGAGTTATAAAATCATGCTTAAAGCAATTTTCATAGTGAGGGAAAAAGTGACCCCCCCCCCAAGGAGCTATAGGCAATTCTTACGATTATTCTTTTTTCAAACAATCGTGCTTCGGTTGCTAAGTGGTTACTCTCATTCTTTAGTCTTATTCAGTGCGTTCTACAAACAGGTAAGTTCGTTTGTTATATAATTTCACTCTACATACGTTTTTGCATATTATACCTTTCATGCATTTTTTTTTATTAACCTTTAAAAATATAGTTTCAAATGACAATTATGCATTAAGTATGTCATCCGAAGGTGCAGTTTACGAAGACCTTCAAAATTACTGCAACTGCTATCAGACAGCGAGAAAAGTTCATTGAGTAGTTCGTCGAATAGAATAAGAGAGAAATATATTTGTCATGTACTAATAAAAAAAAATTTTGGTATGTTTTATATTGCATTAATTTCTTCAAACCGTTATAATAACAATGGAAATTGAAAATTTATCAGTATCCATATTTACTGTAATCATGTACTTTTATTATTTGCTGCGTCGCCGATGCCCCCCCACGGCGCTGTAGCCAATTCGAGTGGCGGTCACCCCGTGACCCCACGGCAGTTAACGTGTTAATAAAAAAATAATCGTCGTTTAGCTTTTGATTCCTTTATTTACGACCCTTAATCATGTGAATAACGCAATAAAACAAAGAATGCGTAAATTATATCGAAAAATACTGAAGAAATTCAAAAAGCTAAAAATTTAGATGTTATGATAAAATAAATTTATGAATAAATTTTATCAATGCTGTTCACATCTATTTTATTGCAAGAACTAAGAAAACTTATACACATAAAAGCTATTTATTAAATAGGTTTGGAGGCGATAAAGGAATTTATATCATAAACATGACAATTTCATTTTTGACTGAAATCTTAAAAAATCCTTTTTATTCAAGAAAAACATATAAACTTTCGTAACAAAAACTACAATTCATTCTTATCAAAAGATTCACTTTCAATTTATTTTGTTTACAAAATCCACTTTCACAACTGGCCTGGTTGGTAGAGCGTTGGATTCATACTCCTTAGGTTACGAGTTGGAAACTCGCCGGCCAAAAGATTCCCCCTAGTGGGTGGCGATTGGCGCTCGTTAAGTTTGTTCGTTGTCGCAAAGTCCTCCATGTCGAGAGTAATACCACTGGGGGTACTGGGTCAGAGGTGATCGTTCTCTGTTCCAATTCTAAATTACGATCTGAGATGAATGAATGAATGAATTTGCATGAATAAAGTCCGCCCCCTAAAAAAGGTTGTGATGTTTGTGTAGCTAAGTCGTACGCTTGGCCCTAGTTGGCGCTACTTGTAAAACAAAGAGACGCATTTCTTAGGCTTAAATCATCTACTGGTCGTATCAGCGGGGGCTTGACCACGGCAAGTGTCATTAGTCACAACAACCAGTATATCAGTTTAAGTGGAGTGCCTAGGCGTTAGCCTATAAACTCCAATCCTTAGCTGGGTATCTGTTGAAGAATGGCTTAACGGAATGAGTTAACTTAATGAGAAGTTTACAAATAGTTGAGAAGATGATAAAAATAATTTAGAGGGGGGGGGAGAAGAAGGGGGAGCAGAAAAGGAAAAAAAACCCACAAAAAAAAACAAATAAACAAAAAAAATGTAAAATTCAGCAAAGTATTCTAAGCAAATTGGATGAAATTAATAATGCTGGCAAGATCTTGGGGGGGGGGGAGATTCCTTGCATTAGTTCCTGTTGGGGACTTCTTCACAACAACCGATTCCCTTTTTTCAACGATACAGTCAAACTAATAATATTTTTACGTTAATTTCGAATACATGTAATTCGATCACCGGAGCCCCCCTCCCCAGTAGCCAAGTCGCGGGCTGATCACCGGTGACCACCCCCCACGGCATTTAACGTGTTAATCATTTCTCTTTCAAAACTGAACTTCAAATTTTAAACGGAGGGACAGGAAATTAGACGCATATATATTATACTTTGCTCAAAAAAGCCATTAAGACTAATTTAAGTACCAAAGCTCCAGTTCAAATTTCGCGTAACCAATAATCTCAGCAAACCAACCGGTCTTCGAAAACGGCTAGAATCGAACATAATCAAGTCGTCAAATCATATCAGTCATTAAAGTCCATCCGAAACCCATTATTTTTCATCCACTCATTTCCTCCACCAATCCTAATTCCAGATCTGTTCTGTCCAGTCAGTGTCCATAATGCCTGTTTACCAGGATGGATGATCCCCGGGTCGCGTGCTGACCGGACGATCATTACCCCCGGTCAATTGATTGTGAAACCTCGGGTCAAAAATCCTGTCCTCCTGAATTATGGATCAAACCTCCTTCTGTCCAATACTGAGGCTTCGAAATGGACTTTTAATGTAACGCCGCTTAAAAAGGACACGACTTCTGATCGCGTGTCATCATCTAGGGGGGAAGGAAGGAGGGGATGACGACTCATGTCATCGTCTGCCAAATTGAACGAAGTATCGGCGAAACGATCAAGCGATATATTGCCCCGGCCGCGTCATGTTGTTTTGTTTCTTTCAGCGAAGTTTGTATTTTAGCGTTTAAGGCGCAATTAATGTCTGCCATTTTTGTACGAAAGTTCAGACTGAGCATGATATTTCAAGTAAAACATCAAGCTTATAGAGTTTCACTTTTTCATAAACAATTCATGTAATTATAGAGGTGAATTCAGGCATTCGCAGCTAAGCACAATGCATATGATGAAGCTCCTATTATCAATTTAATTTCACATTTCAATAACTTTTTTTTAATTGAATTAACATGAGAGTGCTTTAATTTTCTCGTATACATAATATAGAGAAAGTAGAGTAATTGCCATAAATGTTACAAACCTGTAATTTTGCTTCTCAGCATGAATAGTGTCATCGTAAGAAAGACCTTTTTATAATCAGTTCTTTTGTGTGCTGAGCGGGAGCCACGCTAGTGATCTCGGAGCTCGGCGAAAAGTGATGGAAATTTCAAGAATTTTAGCGATCCGTCTAATAAAAACCGAGATGCGCCCTGACTGGCCCAGAAGGTTCTCGGCCCGCTTCCCGGGAGCTATAAAAGACCGAAAGTTTCAAGGTGACGTGGTGGATTCTAAGCCACGCCTTCTCCTTCCAGTAGTTCAATGCAGTTCCTCAGCGTAATAATGCAGTTGATCAGCGTTCAGCGTTGCTGAACGTAAGTCACTTTACGTTCAGCAACGCTCCTGTCAACAACAGTCACGCTTGGAGGTAGCTGATCACGGTAGGTAATAGCTCCGTTAAACTTTTCCAGCTGATGAGGTGGTGGTGTAGAGAATTGAAGCGGAAGGGGAGTTGGGGTAGAAGACAAAGTAACGAGTATAGCGAAGTAACGGTGGAGTGCCAGTGTTGTGTAGAGCTCCAGCGAGTACTGAACCGTTGTGTGTCGCGTTCTCTTGTCTACTGTGGAATGTAGTGTATGGAATAGCTAGTCGAGTGGTAGAGAGTCGGCAGCTAAAGCGAGGAGACAGTGATAACTTGAGCCGTTTGGAGAGACTGTAGAACAAAGCTCCGAGTAATCCCTGCCCCGTTGGATTTTGTCTGCTTTTGTGCAGTGGTCGATTTTACTGTTGTTGTAGCTTTCTACTGTGTTTTCGTCTCGGCTGTACATATTTGTCGTCTGTTTGCTCGTGTCAAATAAACGTTGTTGTTTTTCTTTTCCACCGAGGCCTGCTATTTGTGTCTTCACAAGATCGCCCACACTAAAAGCAAACCCAGTGATTATCCGTAACAGTATAATTAATCCCAGGGTTAAAATAAAACAAACCAATAACCATGGTTTAAAACAAAAGCACGGACGAAAAGACACAACGGTTACAGCGAACCCACATCTATTGCTTCGTTGAACACATCTCACAGTTCGCACATTTTTAATGGTAGAGAGTCGGCAGCTAAAGCAAGGAGACAGCGATAAATTCAGCCGTTTGGATAGACCGTAGAGCGAAGATCCCCTCTAATGCTGAATTCTGTCTGGCCGCTTGGTGTGCTGAGGTCGATTACAACTTGTGGGCTACTGTCTGCTGTAGTGTGCTGCTGCACACTGTCCTTAATCGTTTCGGTTGTACACATTTGTCGTATGTCTTTTCGTAGTCTTCGTGTGCAAATAAACGCCGTTGTTTTCTACTGGGGCCTGCTGATTGTGTCTTCACACCAACTATACAAACGAATCCGGAGATAATTATTTGTAACTTAAAATTCGAATTCATGATTTTGACGACGCTCCACGTTTTAGACACCGTAATGTAAAAAAAAACTCATGTTTGGAAAATGTCCGTCTGTCACAAAGATAATTCTAAAACGCTTTGAGATAGACGGTTGAAATTTGGTATACGGTTTTTATAACAAATCTGGAAATTTCTGCCAAATGTTGAGCCAACTCCTTACACATGAAGTCTGCCTATCCGGTTGTTTGAATATAAAAATTCTTAAAGACGTTTTTCCAGCGAATACCTTACATGATATTGGCGCACAATAGTCAAAAAATATGAAATTTGGCTTGAATTTATCATTTTTCCTGAATGTAGCGTGCCATCTTTGGCGATTAATTCCTGGCATGCGGCGAAAAGTAATTAAAAATAGAATTGGAGTTTGGAAGCATTGTTCCGAAACGATCGAAACAAAAATTTGACACAGAAGTGAACTTATAATTCGCAAAAATCAAGCACCATATTTGATATATTTAGGACATTGGGTTTTTGAGTTGTGTTTACATGTTTATGAAAGTGCAGACCGACAGACGATTAACTCTTCGGTGGATTTCGCTCAAAATTTGGTAGGCGTCTATATCAAAGATGTGAAATCTGTTCATTAAATTTTATCTCCCTGGTTCTCTTCGTTAAGCTGTAGTTTGGTAGTTGTAAATACAAATACTCAAAAATAAATAGGTAACGGACCTCCTACAGTGATCAGCTACCTCCAAACTTGGCTATTATTATTCGAACAAACGTGCAACTAAATGGATATTGCTCAAAATTTGACAAAAATCGGCAAATTTGGTGTAAAAACCGTCTATCAAATTTCACCTGCCTATCTTCAAAACGTTTTTGAGTTATCTTTGTCACAGACAGACGGACATTTACCCAAAATGTGATGTCTAAAACGAGAAGATTCGTTAAAATCTCGAGTTCGAATTATTTTGATGAATTCTATATTTCTTATCGAATAAAGTAATGCATGACAACAAGACATTACTGTATTTATGGCCGGGATGGCCTGGTTGGTAGAGCGTTCGACTCGTACTCCTTAGGTTACGGGTTCGGAGCTCAACGGCCAAAACATTCCCCGAGTGTATGGCGACTGGCGCTCGTTAAATCTGTCGTGATCACAAAGTCCTCCATGTCGAGAGTAATACAACTGGGGGTACTGGGTCAGAGGTGGTCGTTCTCTGTTCCAGGCCTAAATTACGATCTGAGATGTATGAATGAAGTCCGCCTCCTAAAAAGGGTTGTGACGTGTGTGTAGCTAAATCGTACTCTTGGCCCTAGATGGCGCTACTTGTAAAACAAGAGACGTATATCTCCAGCTTAAAATCTGCTGATGTATCAGCGTGGCTTGTCCACGGCAAGTGCCATTAGTCACAATACAACAACAACAACTGTATTTACACCTGCCAAACAACAGTTTAACGAACCGCAATACGATTCCATCAAACTGACCACTGTCCACTCCCAGCAGCAGCCATTTTTCCTTTTCGGCAATGTAAATCTCTATTCAAAAGAGCCTTCGGGAGTGAAATTTATTGTCCGAATCCATTCGCGTCATCGGAAGCAGCTGGCGCTTGGTCGTAACTACTCGGGAGAGCAGGTAGTTTAAATAGTTGACTGTCAAAAGGGGATTCGCCGGAGCGATGGGGCTTTAGGGGGGGGGGCGTTTTTATGTACGGCCATCGTAGCCATTCCGGCTAAAGTGTTCGGTTCTGTTTCTTATTGCATATCTGCCTGATGGTTGGGTTCGAGAGAGAGAGTGTCAGTTTCGAGTTTTGCATGCGGTGTTGAGCTGGGAGAATTGTGGGTGTACTGCAGTGGCATTTGCATTTTATTTGAGGCAGGAAAGATATTGAGAAATGTGGCGTAACATAATTCACCCGACAGATTTATAACTTCTTTCACTTCAAAGGGGTTTCTGAGGAATAACATATGGAGCTTCTAGGGACTTCAGTTAAATATTAGTTAACCTACAGTGGAATAGTTTTTTGTACAAACCTTCGGTTAAATAGTTAACTTACAGTAAAATAGTCTTTTTGTACTAGCCTTTAATGAAATAGTTAATCTATAGTAAAATAATCTTTTGTACAAGCCTTCGGTTAAATAGTTAACTTACAGTAAAATGGTCTATTGTTTGAGCCTTTAGTTAAATAGCTAACTTACCTTAAAATAGTTTTTTGTACAAGCCTTCAGTTAACCTACAGTGAAATAGTCTTTTGTACCAGCCTTTAGTAAAATATTTAATCTATATTAAAATAGTCTTTTGGTACGAGCCTTTAGTTAAATAGTTATCCTACAGTAAAATATACAGTAAAATAGTCTTTTGTATGAACCTTTAGCTAAATAGTTCACCTATAGTAAAATAGTCTTTTGTACGAGCCTTTAATTAAATAGTTAAGATATAATAAAATAGTTTTTGTACGAGCCTTTAGTTAAATAGTTAAGATACAGTAAAATAGTCATTAGTAAGAGCCTTTAGTTAAATAGTTAACTTACAGTAAAACAGTCGTTAGTAAGAGTCTTTAGTTAAATAGTTAACCTACAGTAAAACAGTCTTTTGTACGAGCCTTTAGTTAAATAGTTAATCTATAGTGAAATAGTCTTTTGTACGAGTCTTTAGTTAAATAGTTAATCGATTATATTTGCAATATCTGGAAGTACACTCAAAAATGTTTTTTCCCCTTTGAGGAAAATATTTAGAAACGAATCACATGCATTTAAATAAATACCATGAAAGTACTTTAAAAAATATAGTGTATGTGCTGAGTGTAATAGGTTATTCGAAATAATCTGATATTACAGTATTCATTTTACAATTTATTTATCATTACTTATATTTTTGAAGTTGCACTCAATTTTAAAAAGGCGAAATCGGGTCCAAGATAGTGCTACATGATATCGTCAGCTTGAGAGCATATAAAGAAAAAAGGCTCTAGTACTTATAAAAAAAGGTTTTGAGTGTGTGTGAAATCGAGTTTTTGTAACGAAAGATACCTATACAAATAGGTCTAAAAATAAAACATTATGTAACAATAAAATTTTATAAAAATCTCTATTTCGTATTTCCCGGAAACGGTCCCAAATTCACATATATGTGTAATGTAAGCATTATTTGTTCGTTGAAAGCTGAAGGTGGTTTCGAAAACACAGATGACACTTTGAATTTTTAAGTTTATTTTATTCCAGAAAAGCAGACATTACGCACAAGCGAAAGGGACGAGCACAACACAGAACGACACAAAACGGGATGACAAAAAGCTGATGAAACTGTTATCCCTCTGAATGTATACTGTTAAGATTTTAATACGGATATTTGATGCATGTCAATCACATGTACAGCTCGTGCAAGAGAATCAGAGATCTTCTAATGGAATGTGCTCAGCTAGACAATTTTTATCCCTTCACTCGGAGTGTGGGATTTTGTGGATTTTTAGCTGATTCAGCAATTTTACACAGCTTCTGTTGAATTAATTAACTAGAACAAGTGGATTGGACGCGGAAATAAGAGAATATTTTAGAATGAATTTACTATGGGCGAAATTAAGATAAAAAATTAAGAAATTAATTTGGATTTAAATTAAGAGTTTAAAATATTATATATATATACATAGAATTGCTCGTTTAAAGTTAGAAGATAACAATTTCATAGACAGTTGGAGAAATTTGTATGTCTATTAAAAAGTTAGTCGGCCACCTGCGTAAAAATTTTCTGCGAAATGCCATTTTGATGAAACGCCGAGGCAGTACTTCAGATATCTATTTGTATCACGTGTTACAATACTATAAGATATAATTTGGAAAAATTAATAATTACTAAGCATAGGGAACTTAGTCACATATTTCCTTAATGAAAAAATGTTAAGACTTTTTTTTGCAATTTTTTTTTCAGAAAAATTGACAAAGTCGTGTCATTGGTGAAGCGGGGGCATTGGTTTTTTTTTAAATTTCTGTTAATAATTCAAATATATTCAAAATATATTATATATATATAATGATATTTTTAAACCCTTAATTTGAATCCTAATTAATTTCCAAAGCCCTATCTTAATTTATCCCATAGTAATATCATTCTAAAATATTCTCTTATTTCATGATCCATTTCAGTCACTCTAGTTAATTAATTCAAGAGAAGCTGTGTAAAATTGCTGAAACAGCTAAACGCCTGTTACTTTCTCACACTCCGTGGGAGAGATGAAAATTGCTGACCTAAACAAAATACTTTTAAAAAGATCCCTGTGTTTCTCTTGCCTCTTATATGTGAGAATTGGAAATCCCCACTGAAATTCAAGTTTATAAGCTCTATAAAAAATATTTATCCCCATCAAAGTCTTGGTATTTAAGACCAGGGATAATGATTTCTCCTCCCCTTTTGTACACTTAGCTTGTCTGTCAGTTCTGTGTTGTACTCGTCGCTTTCGCTTGTAAATAATGCCTGCTCCGGTGAAGGAATAAAAAGAACTAAAAATTCAACCTGTATTCTCCATGATTTCGGCCACGACTCTGCTATTTATTCTCAACAAATCATTTAAATGTGTTTTTCATTATAAATATTATATATATATATATATATATATACACAAAATCAATTAATAAATAGTAAGAAAAAAAGAAATAACAAGAATAAAAATAATAATAACTGAATAAATAGTTGCTATCAATAAACAATATTGAACGGAATGCAAAAACTGTAAAATCAAATATTACATAACCAGTACAGTTCACAGTGAACACGAGCGAAAATTATTTTTTAGTGGGAAAAAATTGTATTCTATTTTTTTTATTAATACATAATTACCGAAAAAGAAAAATACTGGTATTTAACGAACGATAATTGATATATGTAATTAATGAATAAAAAATACTTCTTTTGTAAAAATATATTATATGATATTTAATTTTGACTTTAAATTCATCAAAAACAATCTCGAATTATAGAGCATATTTAAATATTATGTTCATAAGAAATTCAAGATGATAAAGAAATAAAAACTTGAATTACTGGCAAATTCCAATTTAAACACTTTCGAATTAACAAAATTCTAATCAAAGATTCGAGTTAATAAAATTCTAATATTGAAATGGTGATCATGAAACACTTTTTTTTTGTATGTGAGTATGTGTTTGAATTAACTATTCCTTTCTTTAAAAAAAAATACAATGGTTTGAGTTATTTATCTACGAAGTGATATTCTACACATCTATTTAATGAAATCTATTTAGATATTCTACATATCCATTTTTATTAGCCAAATATGGATTCGATTTTGATGTATAAAATTATTAGAATGATAAGGTCTTACTCTAAAATAATTATAAATCTTACTGTAAAAGATTTAAGTAAACATCCGAAAAAATGCTCCTAATTCAAGAGAAAATACAATTATTCAAATGAAAGCATCTATTGAAAGACAATGAACAAAAACAACTAACTCCCAAACATTTTTCAGCAAGCAAAAACCAACCAGTAGACAATTAAAATTCTTTATTTTCCGCCTTTATTTTTATTTTAAAAGAATGCACAAAAATTTGAAAATAATCTAATATTATTAAATAATTTACTATTTTTTTTTGAAAAAAATTAACTCATTTAATTCATATTTTAAAAATTAACAAATGTCTTTTGTATATATTTTTCAATAATTTTTCAAAAGTAAATAAATAGAATAAAAATGAAGACCAGATTTTTTAAAAAAAATTTTGCTTCACAGTTATCTTAATAAGAAAGGTAGGTTTAAATGTAATTTTTAAACAAATTTATTGAAAATTATGCTTCTGATCAAGCTGAATTCTAATTATTGAATAATTATTATATATTTTTATTAATGCTAACTATACATTCTTTATAACATACCTTGTAGAAAAAAGAATAACAATATTCTTTATATATTCGTTTCAATTTTTTTTTCAAAAACTGTAAAATATTACATTGTGCTTTCATTCATTCATTTATTTATTTGAATTGATAATACGGAATTTGTGTAATACCCTTAGCCCTAATCTCAGACTCAAAAGAGAAATAACAGAAAATCCCATTACCAAAAAGTACTTAACTTAAAAGTATCACCTGACATCAGAACTATGAATAACATAATTCAATCTTCCGATACGCGAAAATCAAAACAATACCACCACGTGAAATAACTTGACGGGAATATATACTAAATAAACATTCAGCGCCAAAAGCCTTTCGCCACTCGATCAATTCTTTCAAGTATCGAACTCGAATCGCAGGAGGTTCTTTTCTTCTTTCTCAACCCCTTTTCCGAAACAGCTGCTACATTTTTAAGTGTTTCGAGTGTTTAAATGAAGTCAAAAATATTTACACAACGCATTCTTCTTCCAATGTCCTTCGCTAGAAAACACTTCATCAGTCAAATGTTCCAAAAAATCAAAGATGGCGGCTGTTGGCGCGATTTTCCACACAAGCGGAACAGGATTTGGCGAGATGGAGCGAAACTAATTCGAATCAACGTGGCTGATATTCTTTTTTTATTTTCTTTATCCTTTCTCTTCCTTTTTTTCGTATAATCCAATCGTACCCGAAGCTGGAATTTTCGCAAGGTCAAGTAAAGGGGGGAGGGGAGACTAGAAACAACGGGAAAAAATATTTAAAAACAGAAGTGGTATGCGAACGTGTTGGTGACTGAAGAATAATTTTTTTTCAGCGAACAAATCAGTAAATAAACTAACAGCTGTGAAGACTTAAGCGAAAAAAGTAAATGAATAAAATGAAACTCGAAATTCGGGTTTGGTCTGAGTTCTATTCATACGTTGGTCTTTCTTCTTCATCTTTGCGTTGGTCTTTAAATTGCACTACTTTCGTTACAAAACGATACTCATTCAAAAATAATCTTTCTTTCTGAAGTCTATTTCTTTTAAGGAATTAATGATATATCTGAATTAATATTAACTTTTTTTTTTTCATTTTTGTTCGATAAAATCTACTCTGCTATAAACATGATAATTTTGAATTGGAAATTTAAACTAAAATAATGAATGGTTACATAAATATGATAATTTAAACTAAAAGATAACTATTTTTAATGGTGTTTTTTTAAGTTATTAAAGATAACGATATTAGATTACTGTTTTCAAATTTCAAGATTTACAATCTAAAAGTCATTAGAAGATTTCTCTTTTTAATATTCTTGTTTTTCAGCAATATCAAGTGTATTTTAATGAAATGCAAGCTCAAGTAATACAACTTACTAATTTAAAACAGTGAAATATTTTCAGTATATGATTCAAAAAATCTTTATTCGATACAATGTCATTTTAAAAAATAAGAATTTTTAAAAAAGAATATATATTTCTATACATAAAATTTAAATATATTTTAACACTAAGTATTAAGCCGGTCGATATCATGTATATAATTTATTTTTTGAAACAAACTTTGTGCCTTGCAAACTTATCTTTGGAAAGAAAAAAAAATCCTTTTATTTCTCTACACATGGTAATGAAATTAACGTATTATAACTATTAATCAAAATATATCAAAATATGTCAAAAATATTGTAATATAATCATTAATAAAAATTTCTTATCATTACATGATTTATTTTTAAAAAATGCAAGAAAAAATATTTATGAACGGTTTTCTAGAAAGAGCTTATGGAATACAAGTGAATTCCTTAAGTGCAGTTCAATTATTTTAAAAAGAAAATTTCAGAAATTATATAAACTAAGTAAATTTAATAAACTAGCCGTTTTGCTGACCATCTTGTTACCCAATTAATTTTTAATATCAACATGGAATGCATATCTTGAAGAAAAAAATGTCACCCTATCACAAGGAATCGTGAATTTATCTGCATTAAACAAAATAAATCATGATTCATGCAAATTAAACGTATATATTACGAAATCAAAGTGGAAGTTAAAATTCCACTTCGGAATTGATGCCCATTTATTTATGATGTATTTATAAATGAATGCATTTTTTTAAAGTCTACGTCTTTTTTTTAAGTCTGCGTCTTTTTTGTATTTTTTAAAGTCTTTTTTCAAAGTTAAGTTTTTTAAAGTCTTTTCTTTTAAGTCACTTCTTTTTTTTAAGACTTAAGTCCTTTAAAGTTTTTTAAGTCATTGGCAGAAACGTGCAATTAAATGTTTTGATTAATGACGTTGAATTTCATAGCTTAGCAAAATGAGCATCACATTAAAACACATGAAATTTTCCTTATTTAAAGAAACAAAGAAAATATTGTGCAGAAATGATAAAACTAAACGTTTTCTTTTAGTTTACAGTTAGTTAAAAAATTTTTTTTAACATATTAGACACGCGGAAGACATGGTCATCGATTTGCGTAGAAAAATCATAGCAATTACCAGCTGGCAGAGATTAAATTTATTTTCGCGATGGCATAAATTTTTATTCAGCCCTTTTTCTTAATTTATTTTTTTCAATGAATGAATTTAGTTTTTGTTGAATCTTATTCAAAGTATTTCCAATAGTATTTTGAAGATCCATTAATTAGCGATTAGCTGAGTTCAGTGCAACTGTAAAACCACTCGATTTAAGGTGACTGGGGACCTTTAAAACGACTTTTTGAGTTCTTACCTTAGCAATTTGAAATTTACCAGGCATTAAGAGTAACACTATAAGAGGTAACACACAAAATTTTAAAGCATTATATTAATTTATTTATAAGTTAGAGCGGTTAATATAATGTAATATAAGCGATAAATAACGTTAATGAAAAATATTCCAGGCGCACCAAATTTTTTTGAAAGTGCTTCAATTTTTACTATTATTAACTCTAATCCTTTTGAAACAAAAGTTGGGATTAATCTTGAAGTTTAAGTACGAAATATCAAAATTTGCCATTATAATAACTTAAAACTACTGATTTTTTTAAAAAGTGTAATTAATTTTGAGTTATTACAATGGTTAATTCTGATATTTCGTTCTCAAACTTCAAGATTAATCCCAACTTTTGTTTCAAAAGGGTTAGAGTAATTAATAATAAAAATTTGATCGCTTTCGAAAAACTTTTAAGGACCTGGAATATTTTTCCTTAACATTATTTATCGCTAATATTATATTATATTAACCCCCTAACTCATAGATAAATTAATATACTGCTTTAAAATTTTGTGTTATCTCTTATAGTGTTACTCTTAATGCCTGTATAATTTCTAATTGCTAAGGTAAGAAGTGCAAAAAGTCATTTTAAAGGTACCTAATCACCTTAACAGACTTTCGTATAGGGGTCAGGGTAGTCTGGTTGGCATGACGCTAGATTCGTATCTCTAGGGCTGCGAGATCGAACACCATATATAAAAAGGAGAATGGAAAATACAAGGAAATTCGTTTTCTATTTTGTTCTTAATACTGCCATTATGTCATATTTATCTACGTATTTATATTAATTGTAATCTATATTATAAAAAATGGATCTCGAAATGGGTTGCTAAGCGCAAAACGAGAGAAAAACTAGGCCGATTCGGCTAATTATTTAAAAATTATTTTCGTTAAGACACGAGGATGGTTCTTATGGAGAGAAAAAATGGGAAAAAAAAGTAAGGAAAATAGTTAAAACGACACTTTTCTTACTTTCCCGCCAAAAATCTACATTTCCTTCCCCCACTCCAACTAAGTAAGGTAGCAGGAAGTAATAAATTATGATTTGTTTAGAAAAAAATGCGCGAAGTCAGTTGGTTTTCATTTATAGATAACGGGATGTTTAAAAAAGAAAGAAAATTGTTGCTTTTATTATTAGTCTGTATGGATACTTAATCTATGCCTTCTCAAAATAAAGTCTGGGCAGGGAAGAAAAAAAAAAAGAAAAGAAGGGTGTGTGTGTGTCACCATTATTTCCTCTGTGCGCGGCATTTTCCAAGCTGTTTTCAAACTTTCGCATCTCTTGAAAACCAGTTGTGTCTTTATTTGTTTAGTGTGTTTACATTTATGAAAATTTGAATCGCATTATTCTATAAAAACGTAGAATTTTAGACCTTTTCCTCCACCATGTAAGTAAAATATCAATTCCGGGACAGTCATTGTTCGGATAGAAAGAGAAAGATGAGTAGTACAATGAACAGAACACCTGATGAAAATAATACTATAAATGAATTATATGCTTATCAAAATTTGTTTGGTTAAAAAATATTTTAGTGAAAAACCTGTTATGAGACACAGCTACATAAAATACTATATGAAAATTTTAGCGACCATGAATACAGGCGAACCGACTGGTTATTTAACAAAATAGCGACCATTAATACTGGCGACTAGTTATTTAATAAAAAGTAACCAAAATAAAAATTTTCTCTGTTAGCCTAAGTAGGAATTGGTTTGAAAAACTTGTTTTTTTAATTGTTTTTAAAAAATGCTTCTCACGAAAGGAACACTTACATAATTCTACCCTAGCCCCCCCCACATGCCCTTAGAGAGCCTCCCTTTCATAACCAGTAACAAGTTAAGACCTAAATCTGGATTCCAGTCTCAACCGTTTCATCTCAAAATCGACTTTCAATAAAGGTGAAAGTCAACTCCAGAACGAATTGATCTATAAAACTTCACGAGGCACTATAAAATCCGATCACACGGGCTGTGGCGAATAAGGTGAACCATAATTCCCCCCCCCCTCGACAGACACCAAGAATTTGTCTCCCCTTTTTTGCAGAATCCACAGAAAGGTCCCTGGCCTTTAACGTGGCAGAGGGATACTTAAAAAAAGACACCAATGCCTCAACAATGAACAGACCGCAAAGAAAGCTGGTGACAAGGTCACAGTTATTGTTGAACTTATCCAACAAGGCGGCAATCCTACTAGTGCCCCTAAAGAGGCTCACTAACCTCAAAACATATTGGGGGGGTACAATTCCACCCCTCCCGTCATAATAGAGTTCATCACAATTGGATTCTCAAGTCGCGGGTAGGTTGGTGTAAAAGGATGACATACCAAGAGATGAAAGGCGGGTCATGTTTGAAGATTCTTCAACCCCATTTTGAAGGAGGGAGGATGGGGCTTTTTAAGGGGAGCTCTTCCCGATTCTTACCCAAAATAATAATAATAGCATAGGAGTGACAGAAGGATGATAAAAACGGGTGAAGAGAGTTGCGTATACGAGATGTGGTTTGGATCCATTCAGACTCATGGGATACACGTTGAGTCACGGGATCAAGCTCAAGGGTCAGCAAACTTTGGAGTACACGACAAATTTTTTACAGAGAACTAAAATTCATACTAAATAGTTTAAACTTTTGAAAACAAAAAGTATTGTATACATCAGGGATGCACAACCTTTTCAGGAGGAGGGGCCAAAATATAAAAAAGAATCATGTCGAGGGCCAAAGCAGCACCCGAATGTAAAAACATGTTATAAACATAAAAACACTGTTCTTTTTGTGCCAATACGCATGGATTACATCTATTTCTTTACTTATTTTACTCATACTAACACCATACAATAAATAAATGAATAAAACGCAAACATTATAGATATGATTAAAATACTTTATCCCCCCCAAAAAAAGATTCCTGCTAAAAGGGGGGGGGACTTGAAATGGAATAACAGAGGAAAACTTTTTGGTAATTATGCAGAGAACACAATTTAAATTTTGAGAAAAAGGTAATAAAAATTAATGAGATGGCTGGGATTGAATATTTGAAGTTATTGATTTTACGTTGGGATTAAGATTGGTTGTGGCAATACGTAGAATAGAAAAAAAAAGTTCTCATCTGCTATTTTATTTCTTACTTTTGATTTCTTTTAATTCATTAGTGAGGAAGTTTGCTCACAAATGTAAGTGCTGCCAAAGAAAGTTGCACAAGCAGCTGCATTTTGCTTTAAGCACGAAAATTCTTCAGATAAATCTTTATAAAATTCTAATATTGGTTTTTCTTTGAATTGATTTTTGAAAAAAATTCAGAAATCTGTAAATAAATTAAGGTTAACTGCATGCTCTCATCCACTAGATTTACATCAACAGAAAATGGAGAAGAAAATTAATCAAATTTCGTTTATCACTTTTCAAAATCTGAATACCGATCATCAAATGCATTGCACAAGATTTGAATTCGATCCTCATACTGCATTTTCATGTGTGGAAATTTTTCACGTTCGCGAGCTTCTCCAATACGAAAACTCGTACTCGCATGTAGCCATGAAGGGAACAAAGTGAAAAGCCGCGTAATAAAAAGTAAATAAACTTGATGAACACTGGTAAATTCTTTATTCTGATGTAGAATGGTTTTCGTATCGGATTTTTATCCTGTTTATTTGAATAGCCTCATTTCATTTAAAATTAGTCTTATTTTATTAACGACATTCGTGGGCGACATTTGTTTCTAAAACTGTGGTAGAAAGGTTAATACGACCTTGCTAATGATTGAACATTCAAAATCGAACTGAGTATATAAAATACATTAATATAAAAATAAATATACTTTCCTTTTTTTAAAAAAAGTATTCCAGCAAGTATTTTAAAAATTCAAATTCAGATGAAAAAGTAATCCAGTCACTTACCTGAAAAGAGAAAGAAAAAATAATTAGCAAAACAGAAAAAGAAAAAAAATCATTATATAAAGCTTGAATATAGCATAATATATGATAATTGGATAATTTTTTTAAAAAAATTGTATCAAACTCAATAATTTTTTCAAAAGTTTTCTGCAATTATTTTTAAAAAATGTGGAGCAGATATGAGAACAATTATGTTGTAATAAGTAGATGCAATGTGACATTCATTCAGTTCCTACAGTTAGTTCACACTCTCCCTATATATATTTAAAATATATTGTTCACAATTTCAATCGTTAAAAAAATACTTTTTATTCATCCACTCAAGATCAAATACAATTTTTTATACTTATAGTGAATGGCACTTGATGTTAATACAGTTCTTTTCAAATATTAATTCATTAATTTAATTAAATTAATTTTTAATACCTAAATAGAGTTTTAGCAGTTTGTGATTAAAATTGAAATCAACAGGCAGTAGCTCAATCGGTAAAATGCGAGGATTTCAGTATTTTTCACGTGAAGGTAAGAATGCGAGTTCAATTCATGCGAAAATCAATAATTTTTTTGGTAAATTTATATTAATTGTAATTACTTAATAAAAAGTAAATAAAATAAAACTTTTCTTTATTGACCTAAGCAGGAATTTTTTTTAAAAAAATATTCTACGTTTTTTTTTTGTTTTTGTTTTTTTTTCACTACGATCAAATACATTTTTTAAAACTTGTAGTGGATGACGTTTAATGTTAATACACTTTTTCGAATGTTAATTCATTAACTTTTTATTAACTAATTAAAAACTTTCTCGCCAAAAAATTTTCATTCCCCCCCCTCCTCCGTCATATTAGTAAAACTTCGTTTCTTCCCCCCCCCCCTTCGCTAAAGAGGTTAGAATTAACATTTTTTCAACAAATTATTTAAAACGATTCTGTTTATTTTTTTAGTGTTTGATGCATTTAAAATTAAACATTGTTAATTCATTGATTTTTCGGATTCATTTTTAAGTACTTTCGAATTAAAATACAACGGAATAGAGAAAATTAAAAATTTCTAATCTGTATTGCGTTACCACAACTATCGTAGAAAATTTATGCATTTACGTTGCCTCAATTGGCGTTGAAAATTCAACACCAATTGAGTTTTCTCTGTTAGTGTTCTGATTTATTTTCAATGGATAAGGACTTGGTTTTGTTTTGACCAGACATAATTTGTAAAATTACTTACATTAATTGTAATTATTAAATAAAAAGTAACTAAAATATAATTTTTCTTCGTTACCTTATGTAGGAATTGACTTCAATTATGTTTTATATATTACTTGTTAGAAGTATAAGTAACATACATTAATGGATTGCTAAAAATGTATGCAAATATAACCTCTATTAAGATTTCTACACTGTAAAAACTAGACAAAAAGATATATACTAGTTTTTCGAGAAATTAAAATTCACAGTAACTAAGTCTAAGCAATATTATATATATATATATATATATATATATATATATATATATAAAATTATGCTTCATATTTCCTTTTACAATTCGTTTCCTGTTTAAACAAGCTGAAAAATCTTAAAAACAGAAAACCTCTGCACGAATACAACAACAACAAAAAAAAATCTTTTTTTATAATTGTTTTCGAATGCAAGCAAGGCAAAATATGTTTCCCGTGAAAGAATTAGAAGGGCGAAAACTAGGAAAAATTTACTAGACAAAAACATAAATACTTATTTGTTGAGAAATTAAAGTCCACAAAAACTAAGTTTAAATTAGCAATATTTTTTTTATTATGATGCTAGCTGTTTCATTTTACAATTCGTTTCCTGTTTAAACAAGCAGAAAAATCTTAAAAACAGAAAGCACAAAAACTTTATTCTTTGTTTTGAAATGTTTTCGAATGCAAGCAAGGCAAAATATGTTTCCAGTAAAAGAATTAGAAGGGCGAAAACTAGGAAAAATTTACTAGACAAACTGTCTCCCCTTTCGGAAGAGACACACAGTACTGCTTGTTGAAGTGAAAGCTAAATCTTTGCCCTAGCAAAATGAAAAATCACAAGACAAGGGCGAAAAAAAAAAACTGGAACAAAAATACAGGAACAGCAACATTAACTTCCCAAAACTTGCAGAGCGCTATACCGTGTGACATTTTTATTGCAATTCGGTCCACCAAAAAAGAAAAAAAAAGTACATACAAGAACAGCAGAAATGAAACAGAACAAGAATAGAGAAAGAACAAAGAATAAGAAAGAAAAAAAAAGCGCCATTTTCTAGCTTTTTTTATCGTGTTCTGATAAAATTTCTTAACTTTTTTTTTATATTTGTTCTTGGCACAGAGAAGTCGAGATGATCAATACGATTGCTTTTGTTCCATTTTCCGTTCTATGTTGGGTTAATTTATCGTTTGTCTGAATGACAATGATGAAGTGAAGTGAAAATATTCAAAAAAGAATTTGCTGCGATCCATTATCTTAGATATCATTTTTCACTAGTCGATATATTTCAGAAATACATTTTTCAAGTCTGATTTTTATGGTTGCATTCGTCCAAAGATTGAATATTCAGTGCCTTCTTTTTAATTAGATGTGAATTTCCGACATTGCTCGTCACAATTATCATAGTTACAACATCTTATTTGGGATGAAATTAATTTTCTTATAACGATAGCTTTTATTATTTATTGAGTAACACTCAGCAAATATATCGGAATATAATTTTTTCTAAAAAATTAATTGAGAAATTTTATGGCATTGTTAATATTTCTCAAATTAATATGGAAACAGTCCAGTAAAGGCACAGTGAAAGGGATCCGACCATAGAGCTGGTATATAAATAAAAGGTGCCAATCGTATCTTTCTTATCTCAATATCCGTACGTATCACAATCCACGTGTTGTGTGAGGAATCTGAGAATAAAAATACCATTTTTGGCTACGTATCCCAAATCTCCCATTGAAATATAATGGGGAATGGATAATGCGGTTACAGTGCATATAAATTCTATACACACACCAAGTGTGTCTATCTTGTCCCGCGGCTTAGTAGGGTTGCAATCCCTCTATTAGTATACTAGCTCTATGGATCCGACACGTTGAATAATGAAACACACACACACACACACACACACACACACACACACACACACACACA
>JAOUZG010032472.1:185243-197219 GCA_026289955.1 Argiope argentata | reverse complement strand
CACACACACACACACACACACACACACACACACACACACACACACACGCTTTATTCTATAAGAAAACGCAGAGGATAGGTAGATAAGAGGTAGTTGAAGAAGAATGCAACTAACAAGTAGACTGTTATGATATTGAATCAATACACAAAGAGAGAATTCCTTCATTTGCGAGCGCATCGTTTTTTATAGTCGCCTTACACAGAACAGACAAAAGCTTGAAACAAAACAGGACTTTATAAAATAATGAGGTGTGCCAAAAGAAAACAAATAAATTTTGATAAGAATAAAAAGGGGTGGGGAGGGCTATTGCTTTAAAATTATGAAGAAAAAAATCATTAAAGAACTATACTGCTTCTAAAAAGAATTTTATATACATAGATTTCGTTGTATACGAATAGATAATGGTAAAGCTTACTTGAAGTATGAAACATTACTCATATTTATACCCGTTAACATTTTTAAGTCATTTAAATTTTTAAAAATTATTTTCTAATCTCATATTTTCACGACTTTAGAGCATTTCATTTCAGCACCTTAAGAAAATATTTATGCTAAATTTATACACATTTAAGTAGGAAATTTAATTTCGTCCCAAAATCACGAATAAGTAGTAGTAGTAAAAGCAGGGCTCTAGTACCAATAGGCGAAAGGATACGTGTCACGTGATGTTGACGTATGGTTCGGTGCAGTATTTCGCGCTCTTAATTGGATGATTAATAATCCCTTCCGCGCGTTAGATCGTTTGATGAATGGGACCGAATGGTCGCCCGCAATCCCTAATTGCCAGGCCCTGAAGATCACGTTCTCTAAATCTCCGCTGGAATTCATCTTTACACAATTTCAGATAGGGGTTGTCTCCAAGATGTTTGAATTGGTCCACAACGGATTGCGAATTAAACAGAGGGAATAATGTCAGTTATTTAATGCTGTTGATGAATAAATCAATTTAGGAAGAACCAAAATAAATTAAATTAGTCTATATAAAAAGAATTAAGAAAAATATAAAAGGTTAAAATGAAATCTCTTATGCGTATTTCAATGCATCATGTCGGAACATCATTTCTTGAACGGCCAAGCACCACGTGCTCGTGCGAGTTAAATTATATTTTTATTCATTTCAATCGTTTCATTGAACGAGTCACTTTAGTATTGTAAGTGAACCAAAGAACTTTGTCTCGCATTGATTGTTAAAAAAATATCATGTTTCCTATTTATTTCATTTCATATAATCACGCGCTCAAAATGACATTTTTCTAGGTTTTATTTGCTGCAATCCTTAACTTACTTAATTTTAATCAGAGTTTTGTAGATACAATGGCAATGTGTTATTAAATGCTGATTTTTTAGATGCTCGTGCAGATAATAAAATTTTTATTTTTTACCTACGGATTTTTATTGACGCCAAAAACGACATGTTATGACATGATAAAAAAAGGTGTCATTAATGATTATAAAAGTTTTACACAAAGACCACTCAAATTAGGAATATGTACACCAAGTTCATAATTTTTTGCGTCAGCAATTCCTTAGAAAATCCATCATTGATTACTGAAGAAGAGATTAAATTAATACCTCTCACCAAACAAATCTATCTATAGGCAGAATTTAGAAGTTAACTTTTTAATCTGTAGTATTTTGTAATTTAGTAAAAAATGCCATTATTCCAAAATATATATTGACCTGTAAAAATACATGAACCATCAACCAACCTAATCTCAATATTCAAACGTCAACTTCTCACAACACAAATATTTGCAAGGTGACAATTTTCAAAATCCAAATGTAAACGGGATGTTTCCTTAGACCAATCGCCCAAAAATTGGTACAAATTTCTTATAATTAAAAAGCGCGTTAAATCTACACTTAAAACGAATATTTGCGATCCAACAATTCTCGAAATCCAAATGGAAGTTGGATCTTACCATAGACCAATCATACACAAACTGATCTAAATTTCTTCCAATCGGAAAGTGCGTTAAACATACACAAAACAAATATTTGCAATGGGATAGTTTTCGAAATCCAAATGAAAACAGGAACTTTACATATACCAATTATCCACAAATTGATCTAAATTTCTTACAATGAAGAAAAAGTCCGTTAAATTTACACTCAACAAATATCTGCGACGGGACAGTTTTCGATATCCAAATGAAAACAGGATCTTCAAGTAGACCAATCATCCACAAACTGATCTAAATTCCTTACAATCGAAATGTAACAACAACCTCCACACAACCAAATCCACACAAAACAAATATCTGCGATGGGATAGTTTTCGAAATCCAAATGAAAATATGATCTTTTCACAAACCAATCATCCACAAATTGGTCTAAATTTATAACAATCGAAAAAGCACATTAAATCTACACTAAACAAATACTTGCAATGGGACAGTGTTCGAAATCCAGAAGAAAACAGGGTCTTTACGTAGACCAATCATCCACAAATAGGTCTAAATTTTTTACAATTAAAATGTGCGTTAAATCTACACTTTAAACTAATATCTGCGATGCGACAATTTTCGAAATCCAAACGAAAACAGGATCTTTACGAAGACCAATCATCCACAAATTGGTCTAAATTTATAACAATCGAAAAAGCGCGTTAAATCTACACTTAACAAATATCTGCAATGGGACAGTTTTCGAAATCCAACTGAAAATCGTATCTTTCTATAGACCAATCACCAACAAATTGGTCTAAATTTTTTTCAATCGAAAGAGTCCGTTAAATCTAATGAAAAATAGCAAATCCAAATGAAAAATAGATCTTTTCACAGACCAATCATTTTGGTCTAAATTTTTTACAATTAAAATGTACGTTAAATCGACACTTTAAACGAATTTCTACGATACGGCAATTTTCGAAATCCAAACAGGATCTTTACGTAGACCAATCCTCCACAAATTGATCTAAATTTTTTATAATCGAAAAAGTCCGTCAAACCTACACTAAACAAATGTCTGCTATGAGATAATTTTCGAAATCCAAATGAAAACAGGATCTTTTCACGAACCAATCATCCACACATTGATCTAAATTTTTTACAATCAACAAAATACATTAAAGCTACACTTGAAACGAAACCAATCAGCCTAATGTCTGAAGTCGAATGCCAAGCTCTTAATTTCAATTTCCACAGAAAATTTGTTTATGATCAGAAGTTGTTTGGGAAGACCAATCCATCGGACCTTCAAACCAATCAATCGAACGCCAGAGTTCAGACGTCAACCATAATCTGCTTGTATTTGCGATGTGGCAACTATCGGCCAAGGCATCTGATGTTTTCACGAGCGCATCGCCTTCTGGATGGGGAAGTCTCATCAAAAAATGACAGGACGGCCAGAAATCCACTTCACAAATGATTAACGGCACACAGAACACATGGCCTGTGCGCCACGCTCCATTTCGTTCAAGTCGAGCGCAACTTCCGACGTCCCATTCATCCTCGACTGAGACTTTTATCAGTTGCCAGCTAACGAAGGAGGACTTTTTTTTTCAATGCGTAGATCTAATCGTCCGTCAGACATCAAGTGATGGGCTTGCTTGTCGACTTTTTTTTTCTTTTTTTCCCCAAGACGAAAGATATGGAGTGGATATGTTGTTTTAAAGATTTTTTTTATGAAGGGTGGACGTTCCGCTTCTTGAAATAACGCATGACAGCGAGAAAGCAAAGTCGTCGAACCGAAATGTTGCGTGTAAACATGGTGAAGTGAAATTTTGAGAAAACAATGGAAATGAGACAGAAGAGAATGTGGGGAAGAACTTTCAAAATGATTTTCTGTTGAGAATAGTATAACTTCGTGGCGAATTCTTAAACGCGAGAGTTCTTTTTCCTCTTTATTTCTAATTATATTGTTTGAATTTCAGCGAGCATTATTGATGAGAAACCTTACCACACCGATTCATAAGTCTAATGTCTAAATGCCTAATCTAAACTGTACTAACAAATGGAGAAAAAAAAGATTTAATACTTCTTTCTCGAAAATCAGGCTACCATTCCCGGAATTCAAATCAAATTTTACATATTTAAGAGGACAGTATCCACTTGGATTAATCTTTATGTTCATATGATCAATTGTCAGGTACAAACTTTAAAAATGTTGGAATTCAATTCGAATGATCTCTGTTGTTCATGAAATATTAACTAAAATGCTTTACTGTGTCCGGTATGAAATGAATTACTGCTTGAAAGCTCTACATCCACATTCGATATTTCTTCTGTATTGTTCAAACGTATTAATGCTGTCACCGGCTCACTTATTGTAATAACCCTTTACAATCAGTGAGAAGGCCTCCTGGCATTGGGTTAGCGCGTCTTCACCTTTGATCTGGATGACCCGAGTTCCGAGTCCCGGTTCGGGCATAGTTGTTTTTCTGTGTTCTATCTGTAATGTGTGTGTAAGTCCCCCATATAAAAAGGGTCTGTGCAAGCGAATATGATGAGTGTCAGCTCAAGTCGTATTCGTGGCCCTTGTTGGCGCTACTTCAAACAAGAGACGCTTATTTCGGCTTAAAATTTTTGGTGCATCAGCTAGCTTGTCCATGGCAAGTGTCATTCGAAACAACAACAATCAGTGCCAATAATTCTATATTATATATATGTAGGATATCAGTGAGCAGAATTGACGAGTGAAGAAAGGAGTGTTCGACGGGAGGGGGGTAGATAAACTGATTTCTTAATCTTCCCGATCGTGTTTTGAATATAGTATTTAACTTTTCCAGAGATTCGAATTCTTTACACGTTTCATGTTTTGGATTATTACAAATAGTTTTGATTATCGTTGATGATTTTTTACAAACCATAAATTAAATGCTAATTAATAACTTTTAATGTTACCTTTATAATTTGGTATGATTTTTTAGAAGTTCTAATATGTTATCGTAGGTGCAATAATTTTATGCTAACAGCGATTAATATATATATATGTAGGATATCCCACAGAACTATTTTAACTAACCAACATCTGCCTTCATCTTGTTTTGTCGACACTCGATGATATATGAAATCCAAAGCAAGAGTTGTAATGGTTAGATTATTTCCCAGAGGACCATAATTTTTAATTACTTTAGCATTCCAGAACAACGCCATCTATCGGTCTTTTAAAAGTCTGCCCCAATTAACTTTGAGGGAGAGGCCCCACGAACTTTCCTCAAGAGAAGACGTCTGTCTTCACACGTCAGCGATTCCCGCAAAGCTCAGCGGATGCGCGGTAATATATATTTTCAGTCATAATGTTTCCCTACCTCTAACGTTCTCTTAGAGGAAATAATCTAACTTTCTGTTTATTAAATATCTCCAAGTTTTAATTCTTTTTTATATTTCCATGTAAATATTCCCCTTTAACTCTAAATAAATTCTTTTATTTTTCTAAAGAAGTCTCTTCATCCTTCGTTTGTATTATTTTAATTTTGGTTTAGAAACTAACCCGTAAATATTAAAAAAACCCTAGACATCACGCCACTGAAACTCCGCTATCTGAAGAGTCTAATTTATTTTTCGAAGACTTATTTAGACTCCCACATAGTATATACTAATATGAATTTTTTCCACGTCAGATCCAAAACGAGAGATTCCAGTACCAATTCAATTTATATGGTTTTCCCCTTCCAGCTTTACAATCATGCGACAATTACTTAAAAAAAACCAAGACATCCATCTTTATCGTGTTCAAATATTTCCTTCCCATCGTCGCTTATAGAAGGAATTACAGCCATTTGGGATCATTTAGAAAAACACTTTTCTACTTGCACTCATTGCAGTTTTAAATGTTCCAAAAAGTCACATGGGATTCTAATACCATCTCAGTATACACTTATTTTATTCTTTTCATTTTACTATCTTGTGATCATATACATAAAAAAGGTTTCAAGATTCCATTTGCATTTTTTTTTTAAACTTAGAGTCGCTTATAATAAAATTAAAGCCATATGCAACAAGTGCTATCTGTTTGCAAAAACAATATGTTATACGTACTATTTTGACCTGAATTTTTTATTCAGGTCAGGTCCTACAGGTTACATGGGGTTCCAATACCGGTACTCAATATACATTGTATCTTTCCTTCTAATTTTACAATCACGTGATGACGAAGACACTGCCACGATCGAATAAAATCTGTAACGAGACCCAAAGGCCGGCGATGATTTCATTCGGACACAAATCAAATTACGGATAAATCACGAACTCCGCATGACAGCCTTTCAAACGTGCGTCATTCATTACCATACGAATGTTTAGGAGCGGGTGTCGATTCCAGTGACGCCACCCCACCATCCATCATGCGCAAGTGACAGGAAATGCGTGTGTGCGCATGAAAACCACCCGCTTAAAACTAAACATCCTATCAATTCCTCGTTACCACACACTGTTTGCAACAAAAAAACAACCCTGATCACAGCCTGCTTTTGCAAGAACCGACGAGCGATTTTTGTTTTATTAGTCACTTATGAAAGAGCAAAGTATGGGATTTGTTTATTCTTCGGGAAGTTTTATTTTTATGCTGAGTGTTGAAGTTTCTTTGAGCTTGTAATGGACGGGTTATCGCATAAACACGATGATACATAGAATGGGTAGATTATTTATAATAGTTTTTTTATATCTGGAATGATGAGGTTGCACACAAGTGGTCGGATGCGATAATGCCAGCAGGTTTAGGGACGAATAAAAAGTTTGAAATTAGGTTACTCGTGTTTATATTAGTTTCGTTAGCCCGTTTAAAAATCTGGGGGGGGGAGGTAACCTAGACGTTAGGTAACGGAAACGTTCTCCTTTCCACGTAACCTAATGAACCAATGTTTCACAATCTGCTTTTTACTTTCCGATAAATCCAATTGTTGCCACTCCTAATAAGTTTTGTATTTCCTGCTTCATTTGCATCTTATTATAATTTGAAAACTGGCAACCCGTAATTGATTAGAATAGAATATGTTGTTTTGCTTTAAGTAAGATTTTTGATACGTTAGGCTATTTCATCTCTGATGTACGGATCATTTGATCAATTAAGTATACTTCATCTGTAATTATGCTCATCAGTTTCTATCAGCATCTGTTAATACACTCATTAGAAATACTCTGTTCTGTGTTGTTCAAAATAAATGGATTCGAAAACGAAAGCAGAGTTACGAGTCATAACACCAATATAAAAAAAGTAGGGTAATACTGAAAAAAAAAAGAGAAAAAAAAAACGAACTGAAGATGTTGACATACCTTTACGTTGGAGACAACCCTGAATTCGATAAAAACATTTTTGGAGATGATCATCTGTTTGAGACAAAGATAACTCAAAAACGCTTAGAGTTATATGAATAAAAGGTACATGCGTATTAAGCCGTCGATCTTTATCACCAAATTTGAAAGCGTCGCCAATGAGTTACTAAATCGCCAATAATGGCAAATAACCGTCTTTATTCTAAAAATTGTGTAAACCTTAACTGTCGTCCGCCATTTTATTGTTTCGCAGATCATTAAGCACTTTTCCCTTTCAGATTTTTTGACTCGTTAAAATGATTATTGCTTCTAACGAAAAAGATGCAGTGACGCATTTTTAAAATCATGGAATTATTTTATTTAAAAATACGTATTCGAATGGGCATGAGAGGAGTTTATAGGTGAATACGGACAAACAATGTCGGTATACCGTATCAAAGAGTTCTAGCCACCTAAATTGGCTGAAGGTGGTTAGCGCCCGTTGGCAAGGTCGACGGTCTATCTAATACGTTAATACCGAATAAAATTTGGTATACCGCATTTACACCATATTCGCAAATTGCTATTAAATTCTCAGCAAAGGCTATTCAGGAGAAGTTTGTCTGCCTGGATTTTCATATAAAATTTAACACGTTGATTACAAAATGATGAGATATAGTTTAATAAAATTCAAAATGTTTAATCAATATATATAAAATAGATAGAAAGATATAGTATGGGAGAATTTTGCCATGTTTTTCAGCGTACTTATAGCTACATTGGAGAACAGTTAAGAAATAATTTGGATCTACAGTTACTACAATTGGAAAATATAGATATCCCCCACCCTTTTAAATACATCCAATCAATATGCCACTTTTTCATGATCTTGAACCACTCTCTTTCATTTCAATGCTTTGAAAATAAATTATAGCACCACTGGTATTCGTCAGCGCGAAGCCCACCCCAGCCTTCTAGAACACCATATTTCCTTTTCGAATTGAATAATTCCACCAACCCCACCTCTCACAGCACAGCTAGGTAAAAAGGTTCTTAAATCAAGTGTTCCGAGGTCGTCTCAATGCTGACAGTAAAGGGGATTGGCGGATGGGATGGCTGGAGACATAAATCGAGGGGGGAATTGATGCTTATATACTGTTACGTTTTTAGCGTAGCGGGTTCGGGTTGAATGGACTTTACTTGAGGACAGCACAAACAAATTTATTTACTGCTATTTACAGGATGACTTGAGAAAGTAAAATTTTAGATAAACACAATCCAGCAGTCAGCAGTCACTTGCAGCGTAAATGCAATCCTTACGCACAATAAAAACAGACAGCAAAACAGCTATCGTATAGCACAGCAACAGTAAATCAGAGTGAGCTCAATAACACAACGTTAACAGCAATTGTAAACACAGAGCACTAATAACAAGCGAGAATCCGCTAGTCCAGCGAAACGCTTCTCTTCCGAGAGAGGAACTGCCTTATATAGCCGGGCGAGGGAGACACGAAGCTTCGGAAGTCACCGCGAGCGATCCAGCGACTACCAGACTATTCCTTTCGCCAAATCAACCCGACTGGCGCTAAGCTCTTCGACGCCGTCGCCAATCGCCCTCTCTTCGCGATTTTCAGCGGCGTTCGCCCTCTTCTAACAATATTTTTCAGTCATCGGCGAGACAAAACAGTTGCTACACTTTTTATTTAAGGAGATGTTCTATTCCGTATGTCGCCAGCAATATTTGGCTTTGTTTTCAATCTTTTTGAACATAAGTGATTACATATTGCTATGAAAAATTCTCCATCCGGGTGGATTCATTTTTAGTCCACAAAAGATAACCGAAGTAGAAAACAACAACGACGTTCATTTAAACACGAAGACGCCAACACAAAGACGAGAAATATTTACTGCCAAGACGAAAGCAAGACAGCACGCAACAGCACACTATAATAGACTGTAAACAAACGAGTAGTAATCGTCCACAATCGTCTCAAAGCACAGACAGAATCCAGGAGGAGAGGTGTTGCTCGAAGCTTCGCTCTAAGGTCTCTCCAGACGGCTGAAGTTATAACTGTCACCTCGCTTTAGCTGCCGACTCTCTACCACACACTGGCTACTCCACGCACTATACGTCCACAATAGACAACAATTACTTGTATAAAAGCGTAAATATCAAAAGAAAAACAAGTTAATACGCTCTTTTTGTTCAAAAATGACAATTCTGTTATAAGCATCTCGCAAAGAATATTATTATTAGCTTAACCTTAAACAAGCTTACAGTCATAATGATACCTGACTTTTTTTTCCCGACCTATTACAAAAAGGGCATTTTAAATTAAAACTAAACTCTTTTTTCCTGTGATTTATACACTTTTAGCTACCTATATAAATACTATATGTGAAATCTAATATAAATCTAATTATTTTCTTAATATTTATCTCTTAATTTAGCCCATATTAACTTCAGTCTAAAATGTTCTCTTATTTCCTGATCCAGCTCCACCATTTTTGCTTAATTAATGCAATAGGAGATTTGTAAAAATGCTTACATCAGCGGTTCTAAAGCTCCGAGTGAAGGGATATAAAATTTGTCGATCTGAACATATTCTTTCAAAAGATCTCTAAAATTCTCTTACCTATATCGACACGTGTAAAGAAATCCCTGTCAGTATCGCAGTGTATATAATCATTGGGCATAAATATTTCTTTCACTTTTTATATTCTTGAGTCATTCTATGAAGTGACGTATCCTCATCGTTTCTTGCTTGTACATAAATTATGTCTCCTGGGATGGAATAAAGCTAAGTTTTAAAATTTAAAAAAATGACTCCTTTCTCTTCGGCCACCAAACTGCTCAAAAATGTTTTGTATGTAACATATATGAGTAGTTAATAAAGTAGGATTTTTCAGAAATAAATAGCGCAGAAATTATTAAATTTTTTTGATTATTCAAAAGCTTAACTATATTGTTTTCTTTGCAATTTAATTCGATTATCTCTTTTGCTATCGCAAGAAAATTGTATTGATTCAGTATTCAGCTAATGGCTCAAGTGATTGGCTTAATGAATTCCGCATAGTTTATAAATCAAATTATAACGCATCTCAATAACTTAACTTCAGATTATTAGTCTGAAAATAAGATTACTCGACATATTAACTATGCTCCACCATCTTTAATTTAACGGCTTAAAATATTCCAAAAACTAATTAATGATGATTTGTAAACACGATTATTCGACCCCACAAAACTTCCAATCTTCAATCTGTGATTTTTAACGCATTTGTCTATTGCAACTAGACATCATTCCGAATGGCGCCAAAACGCGAGAAAATTAAAACAAAAACCGCCAAATTAAATGCAGGGGGAGAAGGCAGCCAAGAGAGTCCATGAAAGGAATTTAAAATGCAAGGCGAGGGGGTTGTTCCTTATTCATGGCTTTTAATTTGTCAGTCTGTAACGATTTTTGACAAGTCCAGGGGAGAGTCAGAAATAATTGTGGAGCAAGATGTCTGTCTCTCTAGGGGAGTGGAGGCATAATGTGCTGAACTAAATCTTGTTTCAAGTACTTATTTGTCGGCGCTGATTCGATTGTGGAAAGGCTTTGAAAGTCGGAGTTTTAAAATGAGACTACATTTGCTCTGGTTCAGGCTGTTTGTAGGCAGTTACATCGGATTGTTATGGTTTGAATTTAATGTTCAGCAATTAGAATTGAAAGAAAAATCATATTTTAATAAATAATAGAATCAGTTCCGCGAAATTATTTACGACAAATAACAGATATTGCGATTCTATTCAAATTACAAAAGGATAAGGATATAATTTTATTCAAAGTGGCAAAATAGCTGCCAATATTCGTATCACATTGTAAGAATTCAAAATTAACCCATTAAATGGCCTTTTTTTAAAAAAAATAATGTGAGGGGGGGGAGGTTTGGTTTAAAAAATTTTTATAAGATTTTGATGTCTCCGAAATTTACGGGCAAAAAATATTTTAACCTGCTTTTACCAGTATTGTATTATTATTATTACGTATTCTTCTTTGACAGCGAATGCGTTTTTAAAAGGTTGACGAAGAACTATGACATCATAGCTATTATTTCCTCTTAAAATCGGTCGAACTTCAAAATTTTATTTGCCGACCAGAATAATCGAAAATGAAAGTTATATATATATATGTAATTCTCGTGATTGTTTCAAACCGGTTTAAATTGATTATTGACTTAAATGAATTAAGATAAATAATGACTTAAAAATATTGTTCTGACATAACTTAAAATTTACGATAAAAGATTTTTTTTTCTATTTCCTTAAAAGTTTTCTAGATGGTAACGTGCATTAGTCGATATGCTAAGTTCAAGTCTCCATTTTAAAATGTAAAACACCACTATAGTGCTTCTGAATAATTACCATTAATATAATTTATCAAAAAATGATTGATTTTAGCAAGAGTTGAACACGCATTCTTCACCTTCGCGTGAAAAATACCGAAATTTTTGCTTTTTACCGATTCAGCTACAGCCTGTTGATTTCAATTATCATCACAAACTGCTAAAATTCTATTAAAAGTATTAAAAGTTATTTAAATTTAACCAATGAATTAATATCGGAAAAAACTCTATTAACGTCAAGTGTGATCCACAACAAGTTTAAAAAAATGCATTTGAACTTGATGGATGACCAAAAAATATGTATTCATTCATCAAGAACCGAAACTCCGATTGAAAATTTGAGCAAGATATATTATATATATATATATATATATATATATATATATATATATAT
>JAOUZG010032472.1:113771-146964 GCA_026289955.1 Argiope argentata | reverse complement strand
TATATATATATATAATGAAAAACATTTAAATTATTTCATAGAAGGAAGTAGATAGCTGAGTCGTGGCCGAAATCATGGAGAGGACAGGTTGAGTTTTGAATTTCATTTTATTCCATCACGGGAGCAGACATTTTATACAAGCAAAGGCGACGTGCACAACACAGAACAACACAAAACGAACTGACAGAAAGGCTGATTAAATTTTTATCCCTCAAAATTTATACCTTCAGGTTTTAAGAGGGATCTTCGACAGATGACAATGACATGTACAGGTCGTGCAAGGGAACTCTAGGGATCTTTTAATAGAATCTAGTTACGCTGGCTAATTTCTGTCCCTACACTTGGAGTGTGGGAAAGTAGCCGACGTTTAGCTGTTTCAGCAATTTTACAAAGCTTCTGTTGAATTAATTTACTAGAGCTAGTGGAAAGGATCAGGAAATAAGGGAATATTTTAGAATGAAGTTACTATGGGCTATATTAAGAGTTTAAATATAATATATATAACTGTTTATAAACTTCCATTTTTAATTTTTCGAACTAGCAAACTATGTTTTGGAGTTCGTCTCATTTTGAAATGAAATAACTATGCCATCGTTCTACGTCAACTTTTTGAAAACGCTTCAGTTGTCAAAGAAGCATACGTAATGATAAAGCAAAACTGTTAAAAGCATAAAAATGCATCTGCTTTCAAAGACGCACACATAATAATAATGCAATACTGTTAAAAAGCAAGTAAAAAAATTCTTGAACCGATAACTTTCGGCTTTGCATAGTCTATTTTTTTTGCCGTAAATTTGGGAGACATCAAAGCTCCCTAACGAAAACTTCATCACATGATAAGAACAAAATATTGAAAGTCATACAAATGTATTATCGCTTCATTCATAGGTAATTGCCATAAAAACCGATCTAATAGCATTTTTACTTATTTATTAATTAAATTGATAACTTCAAAAATTTAATTTTTTTAAAATTAGAAAACAGTTATCAATATACATTGAAATACAATACGATTGAATATTTAAAATTAAAACAGACAGACAATAGTTCGTTTGGAGAAAAAAAATACTGCAAATTTTTTTTTAAAAAAATCTAAATTCAATTAATTTTATAATAGTTGAATTGGTCGGCAATCTTAATGTGACTGATAAATCTTAAAGGATGTTAAAAGTATTAAAAAGTAAAAATAATGTTTAATAAAAACTAAAACATTTTACTCAAATATATAATTATATTGTGACGAATTCAAACAGCAAATAATTCTAAAGAAATAAGCCTAACCAAGAAAAAAAAATGTTTATGGATATTAGCAGAAATATTAAGTATATATATATATATATTGTTACGTTTTTAGCGTAGCGGGTTCGGATTGAATGGACTTTGTATGAGGACAGCACAAACAAATTTATTTACAGCTATTTACAGTTATTTACAGGATAATTGATAAAGTAAAAATTTTAGATAAGTACAATTCAGCAGTCAACAGTCAATTACAGCGTAAATTCAAATCTTACGCACAATAAAACACAGTTTCAAAAACAGCTATCGTATAGCACAGATACAGTAAATCGCAGCGAGCTCAATAACACAGCGTTAACAGCAAACGCAAACACCGCTCACAAATCCTTTAGTTCAGCGAGACGCTTTTTATTTCAGAGCAAACTCTCAACTAACTCGATCAAATCACTATAGCAACTAACTCACTCACGCCGGCTACTCGTCCTTATATAGCCGAGAAGCGCGTGCACCTGAGTCTCGTGGAAATTCTCAAAACAACGCGAACAATCTAGCGGCTACTAGATTATTCCTTTCGCCAAACCAATCAAGCTGGCGCAAGGCTCCTCGCCAAACGTGGCCACCTTTGGCGATTTTTCGTGCCGCTCGGCCGTTTGTAACAATATATATATACAGCAATAATTATAATTTGTTTATAACTAGCAATTTTATTGCAGCATATTTATTGTAACCTTTCACTTACCTAAGATAAAAAAATGGTACACTTATAAGTAAAATAATATTAAATATGCAACAATCTTTTTAAAATAAATTCCATTAAAATAAATTACATAATCTTTTAAATCAAAAATTATCCTCGGGCAAAATTTTCTGAAGATCTACCATGAACCATCTAATAAAAAGAATCACTTTTTTTTAGAGTAAAGAAACGGTAAGAAACCGTAAGTAACCTCCAACCATGAGTACATAAATATGCATGTGCTAGAAATTTATTAGCACTTCCAGTGTGCGACTTCATCATTCAACTCGGAACGCAAATATTAATGAAAGGCGGTCATTTTCATTTCGAGTTGCACAGTAAACCTAACTCACTTGCAAACGCAATGAATAATGTATTAATTTTCATAGACTAGCTAGAGCTCAGACGATAATAATAATAATAAAAAAGCAGAGCTACGTGAGGCAGCAATAAACTCTCTCAACTCGGCGCACGAACGTTTAATGATTCGGGAAGAAAAATAGTTTGCGTTAGAAGGGCGAGAAAAAGAAACAAAGAATGAAAAAAAAATCTTTCATATCATTCTGTTTCAAAAAGAAATTTAGAGTAAATTACTTTCCAGGTTCAGAGAAAGAATCTTCGAAAAGGTGTCTTACTGAAGTTAGTTTCGCGCCTTTTTTAATACATTCTTTACGTGCTACAATAACTAGAAATAAATGATTTTGTCTCTTTGAAAATTACAGATGCTCCTTCCTAGGTGTTATAATTTTTTTAAATGTATTCTCTTAAGAATGATGTGTATGAGATATGTATGCAAATCTACGCTCGTTGCTCAATTAGCATATTTTAAACTCAAGTATCCAAAGTTTAAATGAAAAAAAAAAAGAACTAAAGATATTAAAAGTGCTCATTGTTTATGCAAAAGATGTATTTTTATTATCACTCGAAGAAGTTATAAATGAAAAGCAGCTAAAAAGACGTAAATAAATAACAATATTTTGAGTTGCGATACTTACAGAATTGCTTTTAATGTTAAGTATACCGAATTCAAATTCTATCTCTAATTTAAAATTATATTAAAAAGTAAAACCTATTTTTTCTGCTATAGATAAATATTTATTCTGTGTTTACTAAATTTATCAAAAAAAAATCAATTAGTTTTTTTTTTTCAAAAATAAACTACGCTTTCGATTTAAAAATAAATATAGTAAACTTAGCATTTTATAGAAAAGAACAAATTTGAGAATATTATATATAAAATCAAAATGACTGAAGTCGAAAGTATAAAGAAATATTCCAAAAGGCACTCACATATGCGTATAATAATTCATGCATAAATTCATATTTTAAAAGATTGTTTTTACCCATGGAAACACGTCAAAAATCAGAAAAGAAATTCCAGTTGCACTTACCTAAAAGAAAAAAAGAAAATTTTAATGTTTATTGTAAATTACATATATTCACAATTAATAAAGAACTAATAAGAAGTGGAGAAAATAAATAAGATTATAGCAGAACAGAATATTAAAACACAAAATATTAAACAACAAAAACAGAATATTAAATAACAAAAGGAAAAAAATTAAATGCAGACGATAAATAAAAAATTAAAATATATTTAATATATACGATATATAAAAATATATAAAAAATTAAATGCAGACGATATATATAAACATAGGAGACGAGTTTTATTGTTGCTCGCTCAAGATAAAATCAAGTTTCAGCATTGTATGTATTTAACTAATACCTAAGATTTTTAATTTCCTGCTCTTTTTTTTATATATATAATTACAAATGAAAAGGTCCATAGCAAGAGGTTGATTTAAAAAGTATTTATTTCAAAAACTAAATATATTTCAGAGCAGATAAAACGATAATAATTCTTTATGAGTTCAAAACATAACACGAAAAAAATTGTGAAAGTAAATAATCAAAGAAAGAATTCTAAAAGGAAGTAAAAAAGAGATTTTCCCTAAACATTAATCAAATATTTAGTTAAGTCATTATTAATCATTTTACTATATAGCTATGTTTCTAATATATTTTTTAAAAATTAGAACCGAGATTTTTTGCATTTTTTTTTTTAATTCTTACTTTTGGAAATTTATTTCTTACGAGATCATTCTGCTTAATTAAATTATATATCTAGAAAATTCAATAAAGTTTAGAAAAAAAATCCAGCATAAATTCGTATTTTTTTAAAAAATGAAATGATTAGTTTAATTTTTAAGAAGCATTCACAATGTTAAATAATTCTAATTTTTTCTATATCTTCAGTATTTTTTAAATGAACATACGAGATTTAAAATAAGTTAATGGCAAAAAGAAACTCGGGGCCTCATTTTCTCTAATTTACAGAAAACAATCAGGCTGGCATTTTAAAAGTAGGATACACTGATTAATTTCTACAATATAAAGCTTAAAAGAAGTGTCTACTAAAAGAAGCAATTAAAGAATATTTAGTAATTAGATTTCTATACATCGTAACCATAGAAACCATCTTGAAATAAAAGGATTTATGTTAATTCCAGTTTTAATACTATTTCAAACAGAATTTTTAATTAATAATTTTTCATCTACACATAGGTATAGTGGAATATGATATGCTATTAAGTGATAAACAACGTATTTTTTGGCAGTCATTTCAAACTCTGTACAATTTTCAGAATTTCTTAAAATATCGAAAGGACCAAAGCCATTTGAAATTATGATTTGACTTGCATAATGGCTCATTTCCTGCTTAATTTCGAATGTTAATCAGGTGATAAAAATTACATTTCATTCATTCCGATTACATCCTAATCCAAAACTCAAAATTTCCATGCCACACCAACGAGAATACGTACAAATTATGAGGACAATTCAACATTTATTAAGCTCGCGCTACAGATTTTTGTATAGAAATGAGTTTCAAACGCAATCCGATTCCACCAAGCACTACTAGATGTTATTTAAACACAGGAGAGCAAAAATTTAAACAATGTGTGGAATTAAAAATGTAATATCAGGTCGGAGAATCATAGAATTTCAAATCTTTTAAAACGTATTGTTATTTCTTTAATATCATTTTATTGTTGAAAGAAAACAAAAGACGAACGGATCTGCAAATTACCTGCACAGTCTACATGGGAAATAAAAAAAAAAAACTGAAATTACACTAAAGCAACAAACAATGGGTAATTTGAAAGAGATTATCTACACGCTTTTTAACTGCATTGTGATATCACCAGACTCGACTTCATTAAGAAGGTAATAAACAGAACAGATATAAAACTAAATAACATAGCTTTAATGATTGTCGTAATTTGTTGCTTCAAAATACTTTGGATACTTTGACAAAAACTTATCATATATCTTTTCATTTAAAAAATTAAAATGAAATGAAATCTGCAATAACAATTTTTTTTATCATGTGAGAACATTGTGATTTTTCAGGTCATTGTTTGTCTTGCTTAGTTTAAGTCATCAATCAGTTTAAGCCGACTTGGAACAATCTCGCAAATCCATGCGTTGATATTTAGAAAAAATTATGTTTTTATTTATTTTTTCAATACTGCTCCAATCTCAAAAAAGTTTGAGCCCCAAAACTTTTTTGCGAGCTAGAAATTTTGAAAAATAAAAAAATAAAAAAAAATGATGTAACTTCCGATACCCTCCTCGCTGTTTCGAGTTCATTCCCATTTTCTTCTCTTCGCTTCTCCAAGCGACAAAATTCTTACGATCTTGCCCAATTTGACGTGCTATCCAAACAGGAGAATCAGGTACTTGGTGGATATCCATGTCACGTTGTAATTTTTTGTTGGCGATAAGTCGCCAAATATGATAACCTTATTTATCATTATCTAATGACCCTAAAAGTGAAAATTTGTAAAGCAACTGTGATAGATCGAGTATTTTCTACCTGTATAATTTGTGGCTTCATAAATCTCAAACTAAAATAATATCGTGTTCTCAAATGATAGTAATGTTGTTGTTCTCGCATTCCGCTTTACAACGCAAGGAGGGGTGCAGTAGCTTCTCAGAATATGGCACAGGTATACTCCGTCCCGGCCGAAGCCATTCGGATGTAACGATGAGCTGCCGCAAAGCAACCCCCACCGAGCACGGAAGTGCAGGTTAATCAGCTTAATTTTCATAAAACAATTCAAAGAACCAGATCGGAAAGAGATACGAATTTAAATTCTCAAAAATTGTCGCCTTGTCTCAAAGTATAGTAATTAGCAAACATTTCAACAGTTACTAGAGGAACATAAAAATGTAAACAACATTAACTAAGAAAATGCTGCTAAAAAGAAAAAGGTATAAACATTTCCATAGATATAAGAGGAACATTAAAATGTAAGCAACGTTAACTAAAAAAATATTGTTAAAAAGAAAAAGTATAAAACAATTATATACAAAGGAAGCTCTTGGTAACCCAAAAGCAAATACAAAATAAAGTTTCCATATACAATATAGACGTAAAAAAACTTCTGAGGGTATGGACCCCTGAGCAACCGAGGGCAGAAGTATGACTTCTAGCTCACATATGTCATAAACCTTTTCATGGGGCGGACTATACTCTTTCATTTCCTTCATTCATCCACAGATCGTAATTAAAATCTGGAACAGATAACGAGCACCTCTGACCCAGTATCCCCAATGGTATTACTCTCCACATGGACATTGGACTACGACAGATTTAACGTGTGCCAGCCACCATACACAAGAAAAGTCTTCGGTTGTCGGGTTCGAACTCGCAGCCCAAAGAATGCGAATCCAACGCCCTACCAACCTGGCTATCCCGATCCTACTTGATGGTAAAATCCCCCCATCAAATCTGGAAAAGCAAATCTTAAAAGCATTTCCGTAGCGATTTCTTAACTTTTTTTCTTTTCCGTCATTTAATGGATTGGCCAAAGATTACAATTATATCCGTTATCACGGTACTGCCCAGTTAGATGTACAATAGCTGATTTATATGCATAAACTTTTGGAAATACGTGCAAAATCGTATTTTTCCGTGTTGATTTTCAAAACAGCTGAAATTTTCACTTTTACTGTGTTAGTGTTTTCACATAAATAACTATTATAATTTATCCCGGTGGGGAAAAAAACTACTGAAGGGGTAGTGAGGGAGAGGTTGAAGTGCGAAACCGAGTTGAGTAAAAGCTCTCCTCGTATATAATCATCTTTTTTTAGATAACGCCCCGGCTCGCAACCATTTTCATTAATACGAAACTCGCGTGTTGGAAAGTTTCGCAGTTTTTTTTCTTATTCTTCTTTCTCGCTTTTACCGTAATGTGGTTTTTGGACAAAGGTATAAAATAAAGTAATTAGACATACAGAGGCAATTTCATTCAGCACATTTAAATATGAAATATTCATTAATATTTTAAATATATCACTATTTTTGAAGTTCATTCATTTTGGCGACGTGTTTTTTATCACAATGTCAGAAAATAATGAATAACCAACAACACTGTTTACCTTACTACTTTTTAAACGCATTTAGCAAAAGAGCCATTTCAGTTTGGTCTCATCACACACTATAATGAGAGTAAACAGTTTGAACCCCTCAAACATTGACTGATAGAGTATAAAACATGATACAGATCTATACTTTTATTTTTATTAAATTGCGTTCATACATGTATGAATATATTGTAGTAAATTGTGTGTAAATTAGATGTAAATCTTTGTAAATAGTTTAATTGTATAAAATTACTTGTACTGGAATCACACGTCAGCGAGAAAAGACCGTTCTAAAGGGATTTTTAATAGAAGAAACAGCCATATTTGACTAATTTGGCGATAAAAGTGTGTTGGCGACATAATGAGGTTGCTAACGGCTTTTACTGCATACTAAAATGTGTAGTAGAAGCTGAGAAATAAAGGTTTGTTCCTAGGGAATGGTGGAGCAATTTCCACACAGGTCCGGAATATCAATACGGTTTCTGCGCTTGTTCCGCCCACTTTAAGCGGGACGCCGTTTAAGGCGTGGCATGGAAATTTTTAATTTTCTTTATTCTGTATACTTTAATTCCAAAGTACTTCAAATTGAATTTTTAAAAATCAAATAATGTTTATTTTTAAATGCATCAAACATTATGAAAATAAACAGAATCGTTTGAAAAAACCGGCCGAAAACATGTTAAGTCTAACCTCATTGGCGCGCAGAAGAAACAAATTGAATTCATTACTTATTTGGCGATGGGGAAATGAAGAATTTTGGCGAGAAAGTTAGTTTTTAAATAATTAATAAAGACTTAATTAACTAAAACTGTATTAACATCAACAAGTTTTTAAAAAATTACTTGAACTTAAGTGGATGAGTGAAAAGTATTTTATTAACGACTGAAAATTTGAACAATATTTTATATATGGTGCGACCGGATTGTCCATCGCCTCCACTTGGCGCACTTCTCAAAACCGCCAGCTCGCCGTTGTCTCCCGTTGGAAGATATCCTCCAACGACATCATATTTGGCGCTAAATCACCTTGGCGAAAAGAGGATGATGTTCTTTCCGGATCACCCATATTATATATATATAGGGGGAGTGTGAGCTAATAGTAAGAATTGAATGAAGAGGGAGGGAGAATTTGTCACAGAAGGATGAAAAGAAACGAGAGAGAGATGACGGGAGGAGGTGGCAGACATGATTAATAAAAAGATGAGAAAAATACGGAATTCCCATTTCAATAAAAAATATTACTTCCGTTCTTGCGAAATCTTCCACGTGACTCAACCCTCCAACGTGTCGTGCTTTCACTTTCACAATTTCGACGACCCCGTTCCCTATCAGCGCCCATCACCACAGTACTTTGTAGCAAACGATAACTCGCAAACCCGCATTAAACAAAGAAAACAAGCAACACCCTTTATTTATGGCGAACAGGCGGAGTTTATAGCTGGAACTATTCAAACATTCTCCCTGAAACATCTGTTCTTGCGAAAGGCAGCGACCGAAAGGCGCGACACATCACAAGTTTCGCAAATCCCCCCCCCCTTTGGATGTAAACAAACATTTCATGCTGAAAAGATGTTAACAAATTAATAATTCCGCATCATGCATAGAGGAATTATGATAAAATGCAATCTACTCATAAAAAACAGCCAAACCAAAAGCAACCCCACATACTTTCACTTTAGGTGAATAATTCTAGTTTGGCGATATTCTTGGCGTCATTTTAATAACGGTGGTCGTAGAAGTCAAAGTAAACCTAGATTTCAATTTTAGTTTCAAAAATACATACGAATACAGACATCAACTTTAATTTTAAATTCATTTAATTTTTTGTCTCTGAAAAATATCATATTCACATTTCCTCGAATAATTAGACCAACAGGCAATCAACCCTTTCAGCAGAACTGGTCCAACATTTGGCATATATTTACAAGTTGGCATAAAAATCCTACGCCAAATTCAACCATTAATTCAATGTATTTTTCAGCTAAGTTCACATACGAGCAAACAGACAAGATGTCGTCTCAAATTTTACAGAAATAGACATTTTTAAGAGACACACCAAAGTCCATCCATTTACTTGTTGCGTTTTTTCAATGTTATCAGGTTCACATATTCCAAACAGAATAGTTTCAATTCTTACTATTTGTTCACACTCCCCCTTTATACATATCTTGTTGAAATTTTTAATCGTGAATAAAATACTGTATATTCTTCCACTCAAGTTCAAGTAAAAAATTTTAAAACAAACTTGGGAAGGATGGCACTTGACTTTAATACAGTTTTTTCAAATATTAATTCATTAATTTTTTATTTAATTAAAAAAACTAACTTTCCCGCCAAAAAATCTTTCATTCCCCCCCAATACGTAACGAATTCAGTTTTTTTTCCTCACTCACGCTAATGACATTAGGCTTAACATGTTTTCGGCCGATTAGTTCAAACTATTGTTTATTTTCTTAATGTTTGATGCATTTAAACTTAAACATTTTTAATTCATCGATTCTTCGGATTCATTTTGAAGTATTTTCGAATTAAAATACAGCAGAATAAAGAAAATCAAAAATTTCTAATCTGTATTGTGTTTCCAAACTGGTGTAGAAAATTCACGCATTTTGTGTTACCACAATTGGCTTTGAATCGTCTGTTGGCGTTGAAAATTCAATGCTAGTGTAATTTTTGATCAATCATTTATAGTAATTGTAACTGTTAGGCCGGGATAGTCTGGTTGGTATGGCGTTGGATTCGTATCCCTTGGGCAGCCAGTTCGAACGCCATATATAGAAGGGAAAATGGGAAAATTTCGAGGAAATTCACTTTCTATTTTGTCGCTTAATATTGTGATTTTATCATATTTATATAAATATTTATATTAATAGTAATTATGTAATAAAAAGTAACCAAAATAAAATATTTCTTTGTTAATCTAAGCAGGAATTGATTATAAAAAATTGTTTTTTATTACATATTTAGCGAAACTCACATATGAGCAAATAGAAAAGATGTCGTCTAAAATTTGACAAAAATCCATATTTTTGAGAGACACAAAAAGTCAATTTCTTACATTGTTTTTTCATTTTATTGTTGACATACGAAAAGACATATTTCAAACAATTTTTATTTACATTTTACATGGCCAACATTACTACAAATAAACTATCAATTATATTCAATAAAATCCAATTATATGTTATTTTCAAATAATTATAATGTGTTCCCTTTGTTTACTTTACACACATCCATTCATCTACAAATAGAACCACTCGCGTTTAGTAAATAACAATTTAGACAGCCTGCGACAATTTGGAAATTATAGCACTTGTGGCAAAAGAAAAAAAAAGACTTGAGACTATGCATCATTAAACAACATACAACTAAATGACAGGCGCAGTTATATTTGTCACGTGACAGCAAAATCGTGTAAATTGAATTCACATACATGTTACACAAACCATGTTAATATTACAAACTATTGCACTCTTGATTCGCAATAATTTATTGATAGTGAAGATTGGTGTCTGGGCTTCAAATAACTCTGAGACACAGGTTGTCTTTTATCTAGTTTATTAGTAACATCAACAAACAAACAAACAAAAATGCTTCGGGAGAGAACCGTAATCGCAATCCCTCTCGCATCAAGGTCACGATCGCTTATACTGAAAAATATATGCATATATACATATATTCCAACATTCAGATCACGTGATGTCTACATGATTGGCAGCTGGCTCCGCCCAAGAAGATGACGTGGCTCGATTAATTCTTAACAAATATAAAAGTACTCAAATGGTTGAAAATTTCTACATTACAACAGGAAAAAAAACTGATTCTATAATATTTTAATATAATAATTAATCTACAATATTTTAATTATTATTTTATATTACATTTACATTATTATATTTAAATTATTTATTTTATTATTTTTTATTATATTTACTTACTGAAGTTTCATTTTCTATTCGAAATGGCAATTAATCAAAATAGTTATCATAAACTATAACAAAAAAAGGATGTATATTAGTAGAATTAAATTTACAAGAATTTCTTATCCTAGAGTAAAATCCTTTAATATAACAAAAAGCACTGAAATTTACAAAAAAAAAAATCATGTTTCTTAGCATGACTTTTAGTTTAAACCACAAATACTACAGTAAAATAAAGCGGACACTTTAAACATCAAAACCAACATTAAAAAAAAGAACAAAAAAAATGCAGTCAAGTTTCCCACTCAAAAATAAAAATAACAAAAATAAAAATCAACCCGAAACACAAACTTTAAATTTGACTTACATCACTGTTCATCAAACCACACAATTCTTTTTTTTTCCTTTCCCTACACAAAACGCAAGAGAGGTTAGTTTATTTATTTCTGAATCCCCTCCCCTTTTTTTAATACCCCTTAGCTTTCAAGCGTTAATGACGCGCACAGAAGCAAGTGGAAGGGGGGGGGGGGTAAAAAATCTCTCTTGGATTCCCCCTTTAGTGATTCGTTCTTTTTTTCTCACGACAGGTAAGATACTACAACACGGTCAGAGACATCCATTCAAACGTCAGCCCCTTTTTTTCTAACATGGACCCTTCCATCCGAATGTTAATGGAGCGGTGTTTACTTAATTGCAGAGACGAGTCAACTCAGAAGGAGGTGAGTTCCGGTTCCCAACTGCCCGGATGTCTGTTTTGAAAAGGTTGACTGGTAACGGTCATCTTCGGGTAGTTGTTTATTGTTATTGTTATAATAATTTTGCGGTTTTCTTTGTAAAAAATGTCAATTGGTTTCAAGGAATTCTGGTTCAACGGACTAAGATAAGTAATAGCAGTAAAAATAGGCTGATAATGAACTATAAAGAATTTCCAAATAATAGTTACAAATTTATTGTTAGTTATATCGAAATACCAGTTGTTTATAATAACAAATAAAACAGAATATCTCTCAGCGAAAGATAAATTTTGGATTCCATTATTTTTTTTAAATACTTTTAAAGAAATTATTGTAAAGGTAAAAGCAATTAAAAGGTAAAAGCAATAAATAACAAGAACTGGAAAGAAAGATAAAAAAAAAACAGAAACGCAATAATCGTTATTCCAAAAGATAACTGTGTTTTTATTTTCAAACGATATATTTTTTTTCATATTTTAATTTGAGGATGAAAAGTTGGAATTGCAAACAAACGATATTAATTTAAACAAAAGAAACAATTTTAACCATCCGAATAAACTGCTTTTGATTTATTAACTATTCTTTAATAATGATTTTAAATTCAATGTTTTTGGAAGAAGTGTCACCTTGGTTTTTAAAAAAACATCAAATATTTGTTATGGAATTCATCAATGAAAAATAAAGTCAATTTGACATCGAATGCCTCAAATTTTATGTTATGATATAACGATAAAAATTTGGTGAGATTCGTATCTTATCATATTAAAATACACAAATGAAAAATATAATCAGTGGAAACATGAGACCGAGAAGGGGTTTTTTTTTCTTCGCATATTTTTGTTGTTGCCACTCTAGCGTATAGAATTATATGTAAAACATTAATAATATCAAATATTTTGATTTTCGGAAACTAATTTTAACTCCATTTCTAAATATGAGGGTGAAAAAAAAAAGTCTTTTCAAAGTATTAGTTTTTTCATTTATTTTTTGCCGGGTTTCTGACAAATTTTTGAAAACAGTTTTTAGCATAATTTTTATCAGTAGTTCTCCTTACTTTAATGAAAAATTAAAGCACTTTTGTTATTTCTTCAAATATTTACTATACTGTTCTTTTACTGTTGAAAATTTAATTAAAAAATAGATTGAATTCATTTTTGAACATTTTAAATTCATGTTTGTATGAGGAACAAGCAAATTATGTTGACAAGGTAGGAGAGTATGATTAGAAAAAAAAATTACTTGGACAGTTACGGTTTTAATTGTACTATGATGTCACGGGATTTAATTCCATAAAAAAAAGCTTGCACTTTTTATACGTTTGTTGACATTTAAAAATATTTTGATGAAGAAGTCATGAATATTCAAATTATTCGTAAGAGATTTAAGTTCCACTATATGTAAATAATATTTCCATTAAATCAGTTGGTCACCAGAAAAATGCTCAGTTTCTCTTACTTACACACTTTCTTAATTTAAACTAATTCCATCCCCCCCCAAAAAAAAAATTCAATTTTGCAGAACATGATTTTGCCATTCGAGAAATTATGTTCAACCTTTTCAGAAATAATGTTTCGACCTCTTCAGAAAATGCTTATCTAAATTGTGTCGCAAAAATTTAGCAATGAAGAATATACTCGTCAAATACAAAATATATGTAATATGAAATTATGTTATAATGGAATTTCATTTATTTCAATAATCATATATATTTTTTAAAACTAACATACATTTTTCGTTTATAAGCAAAAAGAAACTAATTAATTTACCATTCTAATTTGTTATTAAAGAATAGTACAGAGCAAAGTATGGTATAGAACAAAAGGAACTTCACGGTTTTATATTATCTGGCATGTTTTCTTATTGAATAATCTAAAACAATTTATGGTTGTTTAGTAGCTTCGGGATGAATAATACAACACAGGGTTCAATTTAAAAAAAACTAATAAAATCGTTTTTTTAAAAGTTATTTATAATTTTTATTTTTTCATTTGATTTCAACTTGGACACAGATATTTTAAACATCCAAAAACTTACGAAAATTGTTATTCAAACTGAAAATTGCCACCATTTATTACTCCCGAATAACGTTAAACGTTGTAATTTTTCCATGAAGAGTATACTTGTCAAAAACAGTTAACCGGTTAATGACGCAACTCTAACTTACAACCCGGATTACTGCATATAAAAAGCAGACATAATAAAATTCAGCAAGTAATTTATTCAAATCAACACGCAAATCAAACATCACGTGTTTCGACCGCAAAAACAAAATTAAACAGCCAAACTATAAAAATTTATGAAATCATACAAATCTAAATTCATCTTTAATTATAGCATTCATCTAAACTTTCCCTACCGAAATCGATTAACTCAAGAAAACAAGTTTAACGTCCTCATTAGAACTACTGTCAACCCGACAGCGCTCTTGACCGCTAAAGCTGCGAAAAAGAAACAATTGTTCTCTAATCGGATTTGCGGCTTTTCCCAGTCGAGGTGCCGGCAACAAACTGCGAACCACCTGCAACCACTGGACTCCATTTTCGATGCAATTACCGAATACAGACGAAACCCGACAAACAAGAAGCTGCACCTGCCCAGTGCAGGTGAATTTCCGCGTCACGATTTTTTTTATTTATTTTTTACCCGAGATGCATTTCTTCCGATCTTTTTCACGGGCAGAGTACACAATCGTTTGGCAAATGGAGAAAACGTTATTGGAGAAGTTTTTATGGACATTTAGCGTGGGTCATTGTAATTTCTGTTTGAAGAAAATCAATCGTTGGTATTAGGAAAATAAATATGACGTTCTGTTTTTTCTTTTTGTCATAAAGGAGTTTTTGTAGGCTTTCTGACACAGAGGTGGCACGTCTGGGAGTCCCAGGTTCGAGTCCTGGTTTGGACATGGTTGTTCTTCTGTTTGCTATCTGTGAGATGTGTGACTGTGCCCGCCCCCTGTAAAAAGAGGATGTGCAAACAAATGTGTGGTGAGTGTGTAGCTAAGTCGTCCTCTTGGCCCTAGTTGTCGCTACTTCAGAAACAAGAGACGCTCCTTTCGGCTTAAATCTGCTGCTGTTTTTATGGCCATTTAGTGTGGATCATCAGAATCTGAAGAAAGGATGGAAGAAAGTGGATCTGAAGAAAATCAACCGTTGATATTCGGAAAATAAATATGACGTTCTGTCTTTTTCTTTTGTTATAAAGGAGTTTTTGCCGGCTTTCTGGCACAGAAGTAGCACGTTTTACTCGTGTTCTGGGAGTCGCGGTTTCGAGTCCTGGTTCGGGTATGGTTGTTCTTCTGTGTGCTATCTGTGAGATGAGTGATTGTGCCCTCCTGTAAAAAGGGGCTGTGCAAGTGAAAGTGGTGAGTGTGTAGCTAAGGCGTACTCTTGGCCCTAGTTGCGGCTGCTTCAGAAATAAGAGACGCTCCTTTAGGCTTAAATCTGCTGCTGAATCAGCAGGGGACTTGTCCATAGGCAAGAGCCATAAGTAACAACAACAAAAACGAGTTTTTATATTAATGAAACTGTTGAATCCGTCGAAAAAATTGTCTTAAGAGTTTTTGGATCACTGTTAGCGACAGAAAGAGCGGGAAAGGGGGTGGGGTAGAAATTATATCTAAATAATCGTCTGTAGATTTCATCTGTAAAAGTTATTGTTCGAAGTTATATTGTCTGTACGTCAAGTAGACAATTAAATATATAAAAATCTTGGTATATAGTTCGATACTTAAATTGCACATTGAAGCGAAATTTTGGAACAAATTCAACAGCAAGCAGAGGTATCTTTTTTCTGTTCTAAATACATTTTTTGACTACAATTTGAAACATTTATATACATAAAACGCTTACGTTGATTCAAAATCAGGCTGAATTTGTTACTCACCGTTTGGCAACACTTCGATCTCGCCGGTGAACATCAACACCCGGTTTAATAAGATTTCAAGCGAATGCTATTCTTGTATCGTTTTGAAATTTTTTTAGCCCTTTGCACTAATTAATAAAGCGTTGAAAAAAATTGTTTCATGGTGGAAATAGCTTTATTTAATTACCAATAAGACATATTAAAAGAAAAATAATGAAAAAGTTTTATATTTTGGTAATTTTTTTAACGGAACCATATATGGGCAAGTATATAATACAGAAAACAGTTGAAAATTGGAAAAATTATCTGTCGAGAAAGATGAGTATATAGACTCCATGAATATATATGTTTGTCAAAAAGTACTTACGTTTTACTCTCATATCGTTTTTTGAAAATGAATGACTCACTTTGCAATTCTGCTTTTTCACCCACCCGCACAAAAGTGAGGTTATTTCGAAATGTCATAAAATCATAGACAATTTTTTTGCGTTTTATTATTGCTAAATATATATATGATGGATTAAATTAGTTTGAATTATTTTATAATACTTGATTTGGTAATAAAATTTAATCATAACTGCAATACCATATATGGGCCCATATGCGGTAAAGAGTTTACGGACAAAATTTTTTACGATAAATTTAAGTAGTGCCCATATCGATTTTAATCATAGAAAAAGAGAAGACAGATCGAACGAAAATGCTCAAAAATCGTTTATAAGAAGATCCAGTCGCAACGAATGAGAGAGGGGTAAACGTTTACATGAATGGAGATAAATTTTACAAAGTTAATCAGTTATTATCAGCACTTGTTTTTAAAAGAAAAAAATATGCATACAGAAATAATAATGAAATGCGATGATTAAATATATATTCTCTCTAATATATAAGCTCTCAGTAAAATAATTGTATCCACGTTATTAAAAATATAATTGTAAAAATTGAAATGAATAGTTAAAAATAAATCTGCGATTCCGTTTTCTCAGATCTGTTAACATCGGTATAATCTGTTAATATTTGTATAGTAGCCCTTCGATATTGCGTCTATTAGATGTCGGTCCTATAATGTTAGTTTATTCAATAACCATTAAGGCTGTGCCAATTTTAGATTTATCGAAAAAAAAATCGATATTTTTGAAAAACTTTAGATGCTATTTTTCGAAAAATATTCATGTATCAAAATCACAATCATGATAAATCGTGATACAATAAATAGGTATTTACAATTAATTTACGTTTTTCTGATTTCGTTTTGTTTATTGACAAGTGTTTATTTTTCTTGCTTATCATTCTAATGGGCCTTTACACAGAATTGTTGTTAATTTTTCTATTAATATTGTCATAATATAATCAAAATACTAGTTTTAAACGCAATGTGGTACATTACCGTTAGTCCGACGCCAACGAAATTTGGCGGAATTCTACATTATTTGGCGATTTTCGCTTTAAAATCGCTGTAAGGAATTTGGCGAAATACTACATTATTTGGTGATTATTCGCTGGACCCAAGCTAACGAAAAAGTACCTACAATGTAATAAATCTTGGCATGTAGACATTTCTTTGCATTGACACACTTAATTAAAGGGGTTTTAACAAAAATATTTTCTAATTATTTTTATTCAAAAGAAAACAAACATTTCTATTAAATAAATCGAACCTTCCTTTTATATCGAGTCGATTTGATCAGGCGTTATGTTAAAGAGATGCTATTTATAACTTATAATAGAAATAAATAAACAAGCACATCACGATATATCGAAAAAATCGATGTGTTGGACGCTATATTGCGATGATGAAGTTCCGTCATCTTCCAGCCCTAGTAACCATACACTTTAAATCATAATAATAATAATAATAAAAAAAAACAGGGCACTTAGTTTCAATGCCACCGTCAATCGTGTTCCTTTCAGAGCAACCGATAAAAAAATACCCCTCCCCACAAAATATTACCCTCTACCACCTTTTTAAGAAAAACTGAATACGATAAAACGTGATAAAATTGTTGGGACAACAAAAGGCCTCTGAAACACCCCCCAAATTCGAAATCCAAGACAAGCACTTTATTTATGCCTTGTAGATGTTCCCCTTTTCCAACAAAAAGTACAAATTCGCGCCATCTGGCGAGCGAATCGCAGCGAGAGGAGAAGAACGCTTGACCTCTCAAGTGCCCCGACAGCTGTTTCCTTTTTCACCTAACCCCTCTTTACGAATATCTCTAGCCCTCCCCCCGTTTCCCCACATTTCACCAAATTGGAAAAAACGGAGAAAAACTTCTTTTTTAGCGGAGAAAAAGCCTCCCTTCCCTACCTGTCAGTTTCGTTCACAACAAGATCGAAATCGCTTCTTTGTCGTAGAGTTGTAGCGTAATAGAATTCTTGTAATCATGATGGTTATTATTCTTCCTTAGTAGCTGTTACATGGGGGGGAGTGTTTTAGAGGGGGGGTTGATGAGGTTGTTGGGGTTCGCGATGGGAAAGCAGGATATCATTATCAGTGTAATCAATCCTAGGGGACCAGGAGATTGAGAGGATGTTTACCTGTATGGGCTACTTTTGTGCGTAAGAGGGGAGTTAATAATAATCAATGGTAAGCAGAGGTATGGATTTATTATTATACGAGTTTAATTGTTTAGAAAAGGTTTGCAATTTTAAATATTAGATTGCAGCGTTCAGTTTCATTACGATACGAAATTGCACCCCTCCTTCCACATATACACACCTACACATGATTATACATTATCTTTTTCTTTCAATTATAGTTGCTATATTAAAGGATTTTAAATACAGGGTGTCCAAAAAGTTCCCGTACTGATGATTTGTGAATTTATTTTATAAAAAACAATAGGGTTAAAAAGAATTATTTTTATGCCAATGATAAAAAGCCCTTTTAACATAACTAAGGAAAAAATACTGAACTTACATTTATAATGTTCAAAATGTCCATCCCTTTCTTGGAGACAAAGCTGAACTCGTTTGCGCATGTTTTTCGAAACGCGTTTTAACATGCTAAGAGTGATTTCTTGTATCCTTTGGGTAATTGCGATTTTCAAATCATCTATTGTTTGAGGATCACCTTCATAAACTTTGTCCTTTAAATATCCCCACAGAAAAAAATCCGGGATGGTCAGATCAGGGGATCGAGGTGGCCAAAGATTTTTTGAGATAAGTCGATCGCCGAAAAAAGCTTCAAGCATGTCCATGGTTTCATTACTCGTATGGCAAAATTTAATATACTTGAAAAAAATCATGGAAAATGATTTTTTAAATTTGGAGTACGGGAAGTTTTTGGACACCCGGTATTTACCGAATCTATTTGATTTGCATTTACAATTTCATTTAGTACGAGTACGTTTTTAGAATTTATATTATGTATAAAAATTGGTTTTTTAAGTCATATCGTTGATTTATTTTCTTCATTGTATTAATAATGAATTTTTGAATATGATACAAATTTATGTTTTTCCACTTTTTCGTAAAAGGGTTTTCGTGCGAGATTGACGAATTTCTATACTTTATATTTCTATACTTTTTCAATTAATGCATTAATGTTAATTTTAGGTTAAATCAACATTAATACATTAGTTGTTATAAATTTTAAATACATAACATAATATAAGGATAAATACATATAGAATTTTAAATTATAGAAATCAATGACGAAATAGCTTCGTTCAGACGTTTCTATTAATTCAATAAATTACTTAGTCATTCACAAAATATTTATAAACAGTAGGTAATACTTGGTGAAAGTAAATTTGCTTGGCATAGAAAAAAATAGTCTGAAGTAAAACAGGAATGTCAAAGAAATGAGCATTAGAATAATTATAAATAAAACTCGAATGCCATTTATTAACTTCTATTATTTAGAATTATTTTTTATAGACATAAATGAACTTTTAGAATTATATTTAAGTTTCATTATAGAATAAACTTTTTAAATTATATTTGTTTCATCATAGAACAACTTTTAAAATTATATTTTTAGGTTTCATTATAGAACAACTTTTGAAATTGTACTTAAATTTCATTATCATAAATATTTTGAAGTAGGATATTACATCTTCCTTTATAGCCTTTTAAAGATTAAATGCTTTTAGATCATTTTTTTGTCCTTATATTTTCAGGTAGTTTCAATTTTCGTTTAAAACTGCTTTTTAATTTTATCCGAAAAACTTTTGTTATTTCTTTTTTTCTCCTTAAAGAATTGCATTGGTATTTTCTTATTTTAAAGAGTAGTTCAATAAAACTATTCCGAATTTAACAATTATTCTCCATTTCTTTTAAGCATTTTCATATATTTTACTTATGTATACAAATCAGGAGCAGGGAATAAGTACGTCATTTTTAAGCAATCTGATTCATAGAATGGTGATAAAAGATTATTTTGTATACTATAAACAGCTTATAATCGTTTGCGCATTAATACTAGGCTTTAGTATCCGTATTTTTCCATTTTTAAAAACTAATTCTGATTGCAATTTTCATTTATTATATCTTATATTTAATTAAAAAACAAGAATTAATATTATTATAAAATTGCGTTGTATTCAAAGCGATATATGTACAATTTTATCATTCATACGATCATTCTGACGCTAGAAATATGCCAGAAAAATTTAAAGAAACAAAAAAAAATGACAATTCGTATAGCCTTCAAATCGATGACATCATAAAACATACAGAATTATAAATATATATATATATTTCCTTCACGTAGTAATATATCATGTTTGATGATTTCAACTGCAATCACGAAAAATAACGATATTGAAACACAAAAGAACACAATCAAGCAGACATATAACGAATCTGCAATAATGGATGTTTCAAAAACTAATAACGGTTAATAACACTGCATTTATTTATATTTTTATAACGAAAGAAAAGAATGGCAACAATGAAAAAGAAAAATCAAAATAAGCCATTCATGTGTTCTACGAACAAAACAAGAATATCAAAGAATGATTAACATTTAAATATATAAAAAAAATTCAGAAATGCAAACGATTTCTTTATCTAGCGTTGATAAATATCGTTTGGATTAAAAGTAAAAATAAAATAAATAGTAATTGTGACATTTCTTTTTTTTTTTAAAGTAAAGAATGGCAACAATGGAAGAGATTATCAACAGCACGTGCTAGCAATTTTAAATGCGAGAAGAATCTATTTTCTCAATGAATGAAAAATTATCAGAATGGAGATCAGAGCGCGTCATTTTTTTTTCTCTCTCTTTTCTGTGTTTATTTATTTTTCCGTTCAAAAATTTTCCCCCATTTGCTTTTACGCTTATCGACAGACAGACATCATTAGAAGAGGCTAATATTGCGACTCAATCATCTCCATGCGTTGCTTCAAGGTTGCGCGTCTCATTTTTATCGTCTTCCAGCTAATGGGATATGCCACATTTTTTTTTAATTTAACATTTTGTTCCTCTTTTATCTTTTTCCTCTTAAGCATTTTTAGAGTGCAACAGTTGGTTAGAGATGCGATGTCTTAATTGCTCAAGCAAGAAAATTATGTTCGCTACGTGAGAAATGAAACGGCTCTTAAGCGGCACGGTTTAGAACGGCTCTTTTTTTTAAAAAAATGGCCCAGTTAGGGGCCTATTGCTGCGGCTGTAGTGCTAAAATATTTTCTAGTAACAAAATTAACATAAGATCTCACTTAAGGGTGATATATACACTCTCCGGAGAAGTCGGGATGTGAGCAAGTTATTTCAAAAGCGGTAAAATATTAAAATTAAACAGGAAGACCAGGAGGAATTTAAAAGTAAATAAATGCCAAGAAGATTAACACTGGAATATTTATGAGTCAAATATGACTGAAATTTTGAGAACTTCCGCTAAAATTTTTTTGTTTAAGCAAAACATCTGTCAAAAAGTACTATATAGAAGTTTTTGGGCTCCAATTTACTTGCTTCTTCATAAATCAGATCTTTTGCGCTTTCAGAAAAGGAATAAATAATCTAAATTTGTGTCAAATACAAATTAAATGCAAATTAGAATTTAACTAAAAAAATAAATGTCCACTGACAAGACATTTTTTGTCCATATGACAGTTTTTTTAAATCATGTCAGAACATGATGTTTTTTGGCGTCAATTGAAATGCGTGGGCGAAAAAAAAATTACAATTCGAATTAAAACAATCCAAATTTGCCAGGTTCCACTAAAATTATACAGCAAGATGATTACATTTTATAAAACAACTTTAGGGTTAATAATTTTTATTATTTTAGAATATATGGTGTTTTTTTTTATTTTTTTGGATCGTTTGCAATATTTAAGTGAATTAAGTATATAGTTTAAATTTTTAATCGTTAATGCTACATTTATCCAATCAAGTTTTAACCAAACACATTTTTTAAAACTTGTAATAGATGAAACTTAATGTTAATACAGTTTTTTCAAATATTAATTCCTTAATTTAGTAATTTTTTATTAATTAATTAAAAACTAACTTTCCCGTCAAAAATCTTCATTTCCCCATCGCCAAATAAATTAGATTTCTGTTTTTTCCCCCTCCTCTTATTCTAATGAGGTTAGGCTAAACATGTTTTCGACCGATTATTGCAAACGCTTCTGTTTATTTTCTTAGTGTTGAATGCATTCAAAACTAAACTTTGTTAATTCATCGATTTTTCAGTTACATTTGGAAGTACTTTTGAATAAAAATAAAACAAGAAGAAAGAAAATTAAAAAAAATTTCTAATCTGTATCACTTTACCCCAACTGGAGTAGAAAATTCTACATTTGCGTTACCCCAATTGGCGTTGAAAACTCACGCATGCGCTGTGTGTTCTGATTTATTTCCAACTGATACGGACTTGATTTGGCCAAAGAAGATTGATTTCTTCTCATCTTCGCTAGAAAGTCTTTGGTTTAAAAGAGTTCTTAATAATTCATCTTCCAAAAAAAAAAAAAAAGAAACATAAACATGATTAGATTTCTAATTGATCATGGACAACTGTTACAGTTCGATTAAGCTCATCATATTTTGGAGTATCAATTAATATATCACATTTTTTATAATAAATTCTTTTAATCCTTCAAGTTACTAGTTTTTTATTCCTTCATATTTTCATCCATACTGTACATCATGATATTCATTCATCCATTTTTGGTGTACTCCAGACCTTCTTCACTTATTGTTATGTTATATGTCTGTGTATTTTGTCTCTTGTATGTTTCTTTCCAATAATGTAGCAGCAACTGTGTAATGTTTTTTTTTTTTTTTTTTTTGGTTTTTAATAAAGTCCACCTACATATATACCAAACCGGAAAGGGACCATTTGAGCCCTAGAAACGGAGGTGTGGTGTGGTGTTAAGTGTAGCTAAATGTCAGTAAAAATTGCACAAACAATACCGTAAAAAATTAATTTTTTCGTGATTTTTGAAGGTTTGAATCATACAGAAATACACCGACCTTCGTTGAAATGTGAAAAAAGATATTCGATTATTGCTTCAAAATTCGCCAAATTAATCCCTTAACCGGTTTATTTTCCTTACTATCTAATAAGATGACACCTTCTACTCTGGGAATATTTTCTTATTTTGATACAAATGGAAATCCATAGAATACTTGGCTTATCTACGTACGTATTCGAAGTCATTTTACTTTTGAATTATAATTGTTATGAATTATTTACTTTTTGTTAACTATCAAAATTCGATAAATCGATGCACGTATGGCGTACGGGCAAACCGGTTAAGGGGTTAACAGAAGGAAGGGATGAAGGTGTTTCTCCGGCGTATGCTCCAGAGACGCAGTGTGTAGCTTTTAAACAAAAATTAGGATCACGAATATCACAAAATATATCACTTCTATAAAGGACGGGAACAAAAAAAAAAAAAAAAAAAAGAAAAAAAGAAAGAAAGTGTATTCTCCGGCAAATTTACCAGAAAACAGGGATCACAAGGCCGGGATGGCCTGGTTGGTAGAGCGTTGGACTCGTGCTCCTTAGGTTAAGATCACAGGCCAAAAGAATCCCCGAGTGTGTGGCAATTGGCGCTCTTTAAATCTGTTCGTGGTCGCAAAGTCCTCCATATCGAGAGTAATATCACTGGGGGTACTGGGTCAGAGGTGATCGTTCCCTGCTCCAGATATAAATTACGATCTGAGGTGAATGAATGAATTTGCATGAATGAAGTTCGCCCCCTAAAAAAAGGGTTGTGGCGTGTGTGTAGCTACGTCGTACTCTTGGCCCTAGATGGCGCTACTTGTAAAACAAGAGACGTATATTTCCGGCTTCAAATTTGTTGATGTATCAGCGGGGCTTGTCCATGGCGAGTGCTATAAGTAACAACAACAACAGGGATCACGAATATCATAACAAAGTTTAAAGTCTGTCTGATGGCAACAGGAAAGCCAAAATCGTCTTTCAGACTAAACCATCAAGAGAAAAGTCACAAAATTAACAGAATTCGACCAAAATAAAGATATAGAAGAGATAAAGAGAGAGGGAGAGAGAGAAATTCTGAGATTAAAACTGTCTCCTCCATATCTCTCCACCCATATCGCCATGTCCTTGCAAATAACACAAAAGATTAAAAAAAAAACATCAAAGCAGCTATTTTGTGATGACTTAAAAATCTACAGGAGAAAGAATACAAATACGAAATTCAAAAAGAACAACAACTCAGAAGTGAATGACGAAATTCCGAATATTGTACAGCAACAACAACAACAACAAAAAGATCTAGACTGAAGTTTTCCCATATAAGAATAGAAAAACGACACAAAGAGAGTGATATTGAAAAAGAGAAGAACACTGTCTCACCCGGGTGACTGCGAAACGGCAATTCATCAAACTCTTCCTCTGAAAATACTTCTTGGAAACTTCCATTATTGATTGTTATTTATTTATTTTCATTCGGCACATCCGTCCTGTCCCCGCGTCGTTTTATTTTTGGAACTCTTTGATTCCCATCCCTTTTATTTATTAAAACAGAATCTTGCAGAAGACGACAAGGGGGGTGGAGGGGGGTTATATCCTTTGGAGCAGAAAATCTCATTCCGGACGCTTGCATCTCTATATGACGAGGACGTTGCTGTCTCATTTTTCACTGGCAAGGGCAGGAGCGGCAGGTGGTCGACCCCGTCGAACACCCTCGAGTCAGTGACTATTAAGAGGAAGCGCAAATGGATCTTCTGGTATGAATCACACCTCCAGTGGACGACTGACTCTGCGAGGACAGACGGTCACACGACGCTACCCCCTGGCACACTAGGCGTGAAACGCACTAGAGCGGAACAGCGCGCGATTCGAACCAAAAGGAAATATTAAACTTCGGAATTAAAATCGGAAACTAGGGTTTTAAATGAAGTAGTCGAATACCTCCTCCCCTTCACTAAACGATAGGGGGCGAATCGATCTGGTCGACTTCTCATGATATAGTAAGTTTTGGTTTCCAATTGAGACAGAAAAGGAAAGGGGTGGGGGATATCATTTATTTCGGAGTTAATAAATTCTATAATTATGTTGTTATTTTCAAGACACTTGCCATGGACAAGCTCGATGATGTATCAGTGATTTTAAGCCTAATCAGCGTCTCTAGTTTGAAATAATGCCAACTAGGGCGTCGAGAGTAATACCACTGGTGGTACTGGGTCATAGCTGATCGTTCTCTGTTCCAGGTCTAAATTACGATCTGAGATGAATGAATGAATTTGCATGAATGAAGTCCGCCCCCTAAAAAGGGTTGTGGTTTGTGTGTAGCTAAGTTGTACTCTTGGTTTAGATGGCGCTACTTGTAAAACAAAAAGATGCATTTCTTAGGCTTAAAATCTGCTGATGTATCAGCGGGGCTTATCCACGGCAAGTGCCATAAGTACGACATTTGCTACACACTCATCACATTCTCTTGCACAGCTTCTTTTTACAGAAAAGCAGATTCACACACCTAATAGATAGAACAAAGAAGAACAACCATGCCTGTATCGGAGCACCCAGATAGAGGGATAAGACGTGCTACCTCTACGCCAGGACGCCGAATGATGAATATTTTATTTATTTTTAAAGGTCCCTTTAGTTTTTGAATTAAATTTTCATTTTTGTGTTTCATTTATAACATTTCTGGCAAAGGATTCATCACAAAATTACAGAGGGGAGGGGGAATATAAAGGGCGTTCCAAAATATAAGGGTGCAACCATTCAGCTCACTAAAGTCCTGGTAACGCAATTAAAAAACACATTTGATAGCTGATAGCTTAGGGTTAGTAAAAATTGAGAACTACACGATGGACAAATGTATTTTCATTGTTGAACAATATCTCAAAACTAATGAAAGTCTGATGACCCCAGTCACAAAATTTGAGTATTGGCCTCCTAGATCGTGTAGATTAACTCCATTGGATTTTTATTTATGAAGTTATTTGAAGCCCGCACGAAGGAGAAATTTCAATGCTGCATCAGTGAAATTCAATAAACATTTATTGTATGCAAAATGGTTATGAGAAATTTTGATAAAAGAATGCGTATGAGCCTGCAAAGCCGTGGAGGCAATTTGCCCTATGTGCTATTCCATACACAACCCTATTTCGTGTTCTTTACAATTTAATAAAAATATAAGAATGTAAAGAAAAAAAATGTCTACTTAATTCAAATCCTGCATTAAAACGTTCTATCGCATAACGCTAGATTTTAACTAACCCTAAACAATCAGTTGTCAAATGGTTTTTTTAATAGGGGGGAGGGGTAAAAAGGATTTGATTTGGAAAATTACTAATGTTTTAAATAAGCAAAAACAAATCACATATATAATATACCGGGTGTCCAAAAAGTTCCCGTACTCCAAATTTAAAAAAAATCATTTTCCATGATTTTTTTTCAAGTATATTAAATTTTGCCATACGAGTAATGAAACCAAGGACATGCTTGAAGCTTTTTTCGGAGATCGACTTATCTCAAAATATCTTTGGTTACCTCGATCCCCTGATCTGACCATCCCGGATTTTTTTCTGTGGGGATATTTAAAGGATAAAATTTATGAAGGTGATCCTCAAAAAATAGATGATTTGAAAATCGCAATTACCCAAAGGATACAAGAAATCACTTTTAGCATGTTAAAACGCGTTTCGAAAAACATGCGCAAACGAGTTCAGCTTTGTCTCCAAGAAAGAGGTGGACATTTTGAACATTTATTATAAATGTAAGTTCAGTATTTTTTCCTTAGTTATGCTAAAAGTGCTTTTTATCATTGGCATAAAAATAATTCTTTTTAAATCTATTGTTTTTGTAAAATAAATTCACAAATCATCAGTACGGGAACTTTTTGGACACCCTGTACTTTATATAAGATAGCTAAAACATACATACTTCTCTTTAAATAAAGTGCCAGAAAGATTAAAAATAATTCAAAGTGAGATGAAAAAATAATCCAGTCACTTACCTGAAAAGAAAAAGAAAACAAATTATTAGCAAAAGAGAAAAAGGATTATCAATATATACTGAACAGCACATGCATATAGCATTATTATATTTAGACAACTTAAAAAAATTGAACATTTTACAATTACTTTTTTTTAAAAAAATATTTATAATGCAAATACAATTTTTGAGCAGTTTCATAGCAAAAGAGAGAGAAGACACTTTGAATTTTTAAACTTTGCTTTTATTTCATCCCGGTAGGTATAGTTTATGTACAAGTAAGGAGAGACGAAGTATGTTAATCTACATCACAACACAAGAGGGAAATGAGCAAAGAGCCAACGAAATATTTACATAAAGGATTATATACTGAGATTCTGATAGGGATTTCTTTACACGGGTCGGCTTAGATAAGGGAATTATAGGGATCTTTTTAAAAAATGTGCTTAGATCGACAAAAATTTTATCCCTTCACTCGGAGAATGAGAACCGCTGATTTAGCATTTTTACAGATATCCTTTCGTAGCAATAACTAAACATATAATATGGAATTGGATCAGGAAATAAGAGAATATTTTATAATGAAGTTAATGTTGCTTAAATTAAGATATAAATTAGGAAATTAATTAGGATTTAGAGATACTATCACACATATATACTTTCTCATATCAGTTTGCACATTCGCATGCAAGTAAACGCAATAATTCAAAAACATATCAAACTAAATGACATTTGATACGCTTTTTCATCAATAAAATTGTTGCTCTGTATCATATTTTCATTTCACTTAATCGATAAGAAAAGACTCCAAATTTTATATATCACTTCCTTTTTATCATGTCAGAATATGATGTTATTTTGAGAATGAAGTCAACAAAAATGCGTAGGCGAAGCAAAAAAAAAAAAAAAAAAAAAAAAAACGTATTCGAAAAATTGATATTTTATTATCTGCCCGAGCCTCTGAAAAATTCAGCTTTTAATAACCTGTTGCCATTGCATTTACAACAGCTCTGATTTAAGAAAAATAAGTTAATGACTACAGCTAATAAAACCTAGAAAATGTCATTTTGAGCACGCGATTATATGAAATGAAATAAATAGGAAATGGGATATTTTTTTAAACAATGAATGCGAGACAAAGTTTTTTTTTTGGATCGTTGGCAATACTAAAGTGACCCATTCAATGAAAACGACTAAAATGAATAAAAATATAATTCAACTCGCACGAGCACGCGCTGCTTGGCTGTTCAAGAAATGTGGTTCAGAAATAATACATTGAAATATGCATAGCAGATTTAATTTTAATCTTAATCTTTTTCAAAGAACAAAATACTCATGTGCGCAACTCTGAAAATTACTACTCTAAATCCTCCCCTCAGTTAGTTTTTACAGAACATCTAATGTGCTGATTCTACTCACTAAGTGCCGTAGAAAACTGGCGAAATCGGTCCAGTTGCTCAGCCTGTGTCAAGGTTTTAATTCAGCTTATCTCTCATAAAGGGGGTAGATGTCATGAGCAGACAAGCACTGACGTAATATCTAAGACACACTCATCGAATTATATAAAATTTTTCGAAACCATTGGTTGGGGTGGGGTGGGAATTCGATGTGCTTCTTCTCCTACCGAGAACAGCACGGTAATAATATTTTTGAGAAAGTAGGGGGGGGGGGGGAAGAAGGGAAGGCGATTGCTGCTGACATAACAAGGATGACACCCGAGATGACACCCCTCTTTCCATATCACATACATAAGTGTCATGAAATTTCAATAAAAAGTGGATGAAATTGGTTTGGTAGAATTCTCTATCCAAACTTTTGAATGGTGGTAAACTTTGCCAAAGTTTACCTTCATACAGAATGTATAGCGAAATACTGTTTGGGATATAGGCAGATTTTTGGGGAGGGGATGGGGAGGCGACTATCGAGTTTAGTTTATTTTAGTTTAATTATATTAAAGTCCCATTGTAAAGTAACACTAAGGCTATTTTGGGACGGAACTAGTAATTTTGAACCGCGGTCAGATAACGAGGACGGACGACACCTGAGATGGCATTTCCCTTTTCATGTCACACCAAAACCAGAGGGAGGACATTGGGCCCTGAAGAATTTAATATGCAACAGACCCCCTTACACGACGGTTTTTCGGTTTCGGGTAGAAACGTAGAAAACTGGCAAATGGGACTTAACCCTGAAACCCTGGTGATATATTCACAAGCCGAGACTCTAACCACCAGGCCACCACAGCGGCTACTGAAGGAAATATCTGTATGTAAATCTCTTTCAAACAAAATAAAAATGGGCGGAGTCGGACCAGTAGCTGGGATTGGGAGAAATTAAGATTTTTTCCTAATTATTCTAAATATATAGTTTAAGATACAAATCGATTCAAATATTTCTCAAATGAACAAATTAATATTTATAAGTAACATAAAAGCATAAAATAAGAATTAAAAAGAAAGCTTTAATTAAACGATATGATAATATGAGTTAAATATATTAGCCTGCAAAAATCAAAAGAAAGTACATGAGCTTCCACCTCTCCCCTGTGTAAATATATAAATAGGAATATTAAAAGTTTTCACGTGAATATTAATTCATTAATCGACGAACCTAAACTTTATATTTGTTGTGAGAGTAAAATTAAAATGATCAAAATGAAATCTGCTAGACCTATTTCAATGTATCATTTCAGAACGTCATTTCTTGAACGGCCAAGCAGCACGTGCTCGTGCGAGTTGAATTATATTTTTTATTCATTTCAATTGTTTCATCGAATGAGTCACTTTAGTATCGCAAACGATTAAAAACAAACCTTGTCTCACATTGATTGTTTAAAAAAAATATCCCATTTCCGAATTTATTTCATTTCATATAATCACTTGCTCAAAATGACATTTCTCTAGGTTTTATTTGCGGTAGAAATTATCTTATTTTTTTTAATTAGAGCTTTTTGTAAATGCGATGGCAACGCGTTATTAAAAGCTGATTTGTTGACGTGATCGTGCAGATAATATTTCAATTTTTCGTTAATGGTTTTTTGTCTACCTCATTCCACAAAATAACATCATGTCCTGACATGATAACAAATTCTTGTAATAAGTTACTCATATTCTCATTCTAATGTGACATGGATACAGGAATTCAAAAAAAAAAACGAAATTTTCATTTCAAGCAATAGTGTATCATGAAAAATTTTAATCCAAAACTTAACTCAAAAATATCGAATGCCCATTTGTGATGCGCACCACTTATGCATTGACTTCCGCCTCCAAAATCCAACAATCCCAGAAATATACACCACTTCTACAACCAAATGGACAATCAAACCGGAGACACAAATCTAATCCGCACACGAACTCTATATCGCTGCCACCAAATCCACCTTTCATAAAACTGCTCATATCCGCGGTGGAATAAAGACCCCTTGCCAGATGGACAGAGAGGCAGAGCCAATCTTCTCACGAAAGACTCCCCAAAGAACCACCACAAAGCATTCCACCCCAGTCGGCATTCACGGACGATAAATAGAGGGGAAGACATTATATTCCTTCATCCACAAACTTCTTTCATTCTTTTTATCCGGCATCCTCCACCCCTGGTGGAAGGCAGGCAGTTCTTGGCAAGGCGCAAGACATTCTTAGCATTGTCGAAGGGGAGCATTGTTGGCAGAGGTTACCAGCTGTTGGGGAGGAAACTTCCCATTCTGCTTCGAAGGACTGAGTTCTGCAGACGATAAAAAATAAAGGTTCATAAGAGGAGGAATGGGGATTGGGTGTGCTGGTTAGTTAGTTAGCCTAGTTGGTCAAGTAGGTGAGGAAAGACCCATTGACAATGATGACGAGTGAGGTTCGTGTTGCAGTCAATAGAGTCAAATGTCGGTTAATTTGAAAAAGGGGCAGCTTGACTTTGAGCTATCCTTGACGGTACGTTTTGGAAAGAGGCGAAATCGGAAGGAAAAAGGAGTGGTTCTTTAGTTGGTTTTTCCAACTTCAGTATTTCTCAGTAGCACTTTTTACTGATAACATATATAATGTAATATCAACAAGCTATTAAAGAATAGGTATTTCCAAATAATTTTAACAAGCTGAATAATTTTAACAAGCTATTTTCAAACATTATTCATAGTTAAGTTATGGGCACATATTATTGATTAAATATATTAGCAAAATAGTTAACCACTCCGCATACTATGATGTGTCTGACACGCGCATCGAATGACTGAATTTATATTTCCAAGTCTGCCATTAAGCCACAGAATTAAGTATTTAAATACGAAAAAATCAATATGAAACGATTTGGTATCCCAAATGCTCTAAACATTATTTTAAAAAAATCTAATTAACAATAAATTACCAAAATAGGATGAGTTATCTAATTAGAAAGTTAAATTCGTATGTCAAGTGTTAAAAAAAATCACACAAAACGATTTAGTTGATCAAATAAGTCAGCTCTAATTGTTACACATTTGCAATTGTATTTCTTTAAATAGCAAGCACTAATGCTTTTCTTATGTCATCATAGGACAATTTAAAATAACTTCCATAATTAACTTTAAAAATTCCCATATTAATTTTTATACGAGGATCGATTCCTGTGTTTTTGTATTCGTGCTAAAACAAAATTCTGTTTCTAAAATTTATCTTTTATCCAACATCTTTTTAATCATGTCAGAACATGATGTTTTTGGAAGTCAACAAAAATCCGTTGGCGAAAAATTGAAATTTTACTATCTGCACGAGCATCTCAAAAAATCAGCTTTTAATAACGTATTTCCATTGCGTTTGCAAATGCTCTGATTGAAAAAATAAGTGAATGACTACAGCAAACAAAACCTACAAATTGAGCACGTGATTATATGAAATGAAATAAATAAGAGATGGGATATTTTTTAAAAACAATCTATGCGAGACAAAGTTTTTTTTTGGATCGTTTGCAATACTAAAGTGACTCGTTCGATGAAACGATTAAAATGAATAAAAATATAATTCAACTTGCACGAGCACGTGGTGCTTGGCCGTTCAAAAAATAATGTTCTGACATGATACATTGAAATATGCATAGCAGATTTCATTTTAATCTTTATTTTACAGTATTCCCATAATTTTGTAGTTTTAACCTAATTTCGGTAGAAGATGGAAGATATATAGTTGAGAAGTACGAACTTTAATATAGTGGAATAAAGAGATTTGCAGCTGACTAGTTTAATATGCACCACTGATTAGAATAACTACCACACTCCTACTATTACTTGCCAATTGTGCAGCTGCGTAGTTTAAAATCCATCATAGACTAGTAACACTGGTTGCACTGCCACTAACATTTTCTCAAATATACAACTGTGTAGCCTGAAGTCCGTTACTGTCTACGACACAGACCGCACTTCCACTGTTTCTTTAACCTATTACGCAGCTATTTAGTTTAAAATCCATCACAATCTGGAACACTGTTGAACTAATACTAATATTTTCTCAATTATACAGCTGCCTAGTCTGAAATCTACTACTTATAGGAACAATATAATTCTCCCAAGATTACTTTCGAAATTATGCTGTTGTCTAATCTGAAATCCACTACTTATAGGAACAATATCATTCTCCCAAGATTACTTTCGAAATTATGCTGTTGTCTAATTTGAAATCTATCACTTTTAGGAACAATATCATTCTCTCACTAATACTTTCCAATCTATGCAGCTGTCTAGTCTGAAATCTACTACTTTTAGGAATAATATCATTCTCCTACTATTACTTTCCAAGCTATGCAGCTGTCTTGTCTGAAATCCACTGTTTTAATAACAATATCATTCTCCTACTATTTCCTTCGAAATTATGCTGTTGTCTAATCTGAAGTCTACCACTTTTAGGAGCAATATCATTCTCCCACTATTACTTTCCAAGCTATG
>JAOUZG010032472.1:76823-111563 GCA_026289955.1 Argiope argentata | reverse complement strand
GACTGTAGTAGCCATATGAAATAAATGTTGCTTTGTGTACGCCATATAAAACAAATGTAGCCAAATTTTTGAAAACATTGTATCGGCAATAAATATCGCATCTATGTTGCTGTAGCAGCTTGTAGTAGCGCAACACGATTTACGCCATATGAAATGAATTTAATCGAAATTTTTAAAATAGTCGCAAACGCGATGAAAAAGAATATTTCGTTGTTAGTAACAATTATATTAAGGGAGAAGGAATGAACTTAAAATTCTCTTCATTGAAGTTTTAAAGATTTTTTTTAGGTGGACAACAAATAAAAAAGATTATAAAAAAAACCCATTGAATACCAGCGTTGATGCCAGTGCTTACATGAGAATAAAACAAGTAATATATACATAAAAAAATTTAAAAAAATTCCTACTATGGATATTAGGAAAAATTTTATTCTAGTTACTTTTAATTAAATAACTACAATTGTTGTTCTGGTGTTTCGCTTTACCACGGAAGGAGAGGGTGACAGTAGCTTCTGAGGGTATGAACCCTTAAACACCCGAATAACGATCACCTTTGACTCAGTAGCCCCCAATGGTATAACTCTAGTCATGGAGAACTTTGCGAACAGGTTCGAACTCACAGCAAAAAGGATGCGGATCCAAAGTCCTACCAATCATGCTATCCCAACCTAACTATTACAAATATTATAAAGAACTACTATAAAGGCAAGAAAATTTGTTCTTGATTAATTAATAAAAAATAGACGGGCCTTCTAGTCCAAAGAGAGTGGAAATGTTAATTTCATTGTAACTTCATTAACATTGAAAATAGAACAAGTAATATAAATAAACAATTTTTTAAAAATCAATTCCTACTTTGGATATTACGAAATTTTGTACTTTAGCTACTTTTTATTAAACAATTACAATTTTATTTTCGTATTTCGCTTTACAACGGAAGGAGGGATGCAGTAGCTTCTGAGGGTATGGACCCCTGAGCACCCGAATAACGATCACCTTTGACTCAGTTCCCCCAGTGGTATAACTCTCGACATGGGGAGCTTTACAACCAGGTTCGAACTGGCAGCACAAAGGATACGAATCCAACGCCTTATCAACCAGGCTATCCTGACCTAACAATTACAACTACTATATAATTAATATAAAAACTAATGAATCAATATTTGAAAAATTGCATTAACATCAAATGTCATCTACTGCAAGTTTAAAAACATTTACTTGAACTTGATTGGATGAATGAAAAGCATTTTATTAACAATTGAAAATTAGAACAAGATATATAAATATATATAGGGATAATGTAAGCTAATAGTAGGAATTGAAAAAACATAAAACAAGGCATATGTAATAAAATATAGAACTAAGGGCTAAAAATATTTAAATTGAAAACAAACAAGCACTAATCATAGAAAAAAAATGCAAAATTCTTTGCAATATGCACACAATAAACAGTAATTAAAAGTTAGGAAATAAGAGTCTTAAAATTGCAGCTGCACAAAATTTCAAGACTTTTCTTTCTTCACGAGGAAGTGAATGAAAAGTAGATTGCAAAATTCCCCCTTTACAAACATGAAGTTTGCGAAATTAGACAAACGCATTTAATAAAAGTGGACATGAAATAGGAATTAGTTATAGACACGGAAATGACGACAATGCGAACATTGTAATGCATTTTGATAGAAAAAGGCTTAAGATGTCTAGTTTTTCAATTTACAAAATTTCTTACAGAGTGTCTAAATGAAAGAAATATAATTTTATAATGGTTTCAAAGTGATTTTCCGAGTGTTTAGAACACTATTTCTGAAAATTAATCCATACACATGCAAATGTAATTGTTTGTTTATTCAAAATTCTTAATCACCGAAATTTTTAAATAGATTACTTTGAAATTGTGACACTAAGTGTATTTTAATACAGACAGGGTTTTTTTATATTCTTATTATATAGATTTCATAATCTATAATAGGTGAAGCCTGTTTATTTTTTTTAATGTTTTTGATTATACAATTTAACTAATGGATCTAAAGCAGCGCCATCTGTTATCCCATGTTTAAATATATTAACCCCTTGAACGGAAATGACGAATCCACTCGTCATAAACTTTCATGAACAAACTGAGAATGACGAGCTATACTCGCCAGAAATTATTGAGGTTTGATGCTTTCTTTTGAGAGAGAGAGAGAGAGAAGTATGTGTCATATCGAGTCTATTGCTATGACATACTTGTGTGTATGCTTCTAGTTACCGTTAGAATGTAATCTGTATAAATCTATATGCATAAATGTTGAAGCACGTGCTTGCTTTCGAGTAAATACTATGTAGAACTGTAATATTTTTGTTAAACATTAATGAAGAATTAACCGACACTAATTATATTCTTATATATTGTTACGTTTTTAGCATAGCGAGTTCGGATTGAATGGACTTTACTTGAGGACATCACAAACAAATTTATTTACCGCTATTTACAGGATGACGTGATAAAGCAAAACTTCAGATAAACACAATCCAGCTGTCAACAGTCCTTTACAGCGTAAATGCAATCCTTACGCACAATAAACACAGACTGCAAAGCAGCTATCGTATAGCACAGTAAACAGTAAGTCATAGCGAGCTCAATAACACAACTTTAACCGCAAACGTAAACACAGCTCACTAATAACAAGCGAGAATCGCCAGTCCAACGAAACGCTTTTCTTCCGAGAGAGAGGAACTGCCGAATGCGGTAGAGGGTCCCTTATATGGCCGGGCGAGGGAGAGGCGAAGCTTCGGAAATCACCGAGAGAAATCCAGCGGCTGCCAGACTATTCCTTTCGCCAAACCAACCTAGCTGGAGCCAAGCTCTTTGACGCCGTCGCCAATCGTTCTCCCTTCCGCACGTTCAGCGGCGTTCGCTCGCTTGTAACAATATATATAACAATAAACATTCAGATCAATGTGTGAAACAAATATTTTCTACAATAACAAATTATTTGAGCAACAAAACCGTAAGTTTCTATATCAATCCCTCCTCATAAAACTAAGAAAATTAAAATCGTCTGCCAGAGCAGTGCTGACTGAAAATAAATTGTCGTTCAAGGGGTTAATGAAATAAAAGAAGAAAGCGAATCAACGGATAATATAGCATACTCATAGAAACCACGATAGGTAGAGTGCAAACCGATGAAATCAACGCTGTTTTCTTCGCAATCTGTTAATAAATATGCCTTGTTCAGTATATTTCCAGTATTTGGAAATTATCAACGGCATTAACACACCTTTTTGCGCAGCGCATGTTTAAAACCTAAAGGTAAAATGCACCAGGCTGCATGCATTCATAACATACGCAACAGGTGACATCCAAATCAACTTGGAGCTTTGTTAGCAATCTTGCCACATCTCTATAAGATCGCAAGAATGAAAGATCTTAGCATTAGCTTCTAAAAACGAAATACCATTTGTAAGTGTGTAATGCGGAAACTCACCTTTTTTTACTTTCTCCGCGTTTTCTTTTTTCTTTTCTTTTTTTGTATAGATTATTGTATAATTCGATTTACGAAACAGTTTTAGATTATACTCCATTAAATCATTAGTAGTATTAATTTAACAAATGAAAATTACTCAGCCACACTTAAAAATCTCGTGCCTTTTTTACGTTCATACGTGCATTGAAATACGAATGAGTTCCTGAAATAAATAATTAGTTTTTTAACAGTTTGGTGACCGGCAATTTTACACAGAAACTATGTCATGTCACCGGCTACTTTTTTGTAATTGAATATGAAAGTAAAACATTCTAAAAAAACTCCAATAAATTTTTTTGAATTGGAACATCAAAAAGTTCTTCGCCGATACGTTCCGTCATGGTTGAAATTTTTGGAATTTTACTAAAATTCTAATAAAAATGTAAATACTAGGAAACGTAATTTTTCTGTTATAGAGCAGACAAGACTAAACACGATACGGCAAGTTTTTGCAATGTTCTATATCGCCCTCGGTGTTATAAATTGAAACAGATAATGCAAGTGCAATGACGAGTTAACTCGTCACCGGTCAACAACGTTTGGACATGAAAAGACGAGTTAACTCGTCACCGGTCAGCAAAGTGTTAAAAAAATTTTTCCATTCAGAAATGTTGAAAAAAAAAAAATCGTCTGAAATACTGAATAAAAAGAATTCAACTTTGAATATAATAGACAGATGTTGTCATAGTAACGAAGTTTATCTTTTTTACTTTTTATTTGTTTTAAAAATCAGCCTTTTCTCAAGCGCTTCAACATAACAAGGGGGGAGATAGAGGGAAAAAAAGAGGGAGGGGGAGCGAAAAACAAACAAAACGCTCTCGGAATACCAAATGATGCAAATTTTGCAATACGCGTGGTTGAACCCAATAATGACTGCTCGCTAGAAAGCGGGGGTGTTTAAACACAACAACAACCCGTTATCTCGTTAGCGGTTGAAAAGTTTTTAAGGTAATAAAGTCCAGGCATCGTTCTCCATGCTCTCTCTCACACACACCCTGCAATATGATATGTATCTGGAACAGTTTGCTCATAGCAGATAGACCTTAAATAATGAGGTCCAGGAAGCTATAATGATGTATGTAAAGCAGTCGTGCGGTTTTATGAACAGGGTGCAGGTTCATCTGCGATTTGTATCTTTTTAGGGACCGGTAGGCTTGCAACAACTACCTACGAGATTGCAATACTAAATAATTAGTAAAGAATTTATGGCAGCATCTGAAAATGTCTTCCAGTTGAATTTTTTTTTCCTTCTTAATCGCTTGCCTGATTATCCCGAGTTATCACGGGTTCGTATATATTGTAATTAGTTATCATCCCGAGAAAACACTGGCGAAGCAGAATTTGTCAGTACGTTTTGTTTTGTCACGGTTTTATTCGGCCTGGAATAAATGAAAATAAATATTCAGCTTTGATTGGCAGCTGGCCGAGTTTTGTTAGTTTGGCGGCTCTTTTGGCGAGATTTGTCACGTGTTTTCCAAATTGTATAGTTATACTTCGGCTTGTGAATCAGTAATGCATAAAGAAGGATAGTTGCGTTGAAAGTAAGTAAAATAATGGCGATGATGCAAGATAGTGAAAGTGATGATTTTTCAGATAGTGATTATGAAGAGAAGGACATTGAAAATAGTTAAATTGATTCCCCTGTATGCAGCCTTAGTGAAGACGATAGTTCAAGGGGTTCGGAGTTGGAAGTTTTGCACGTATCTCGTCAGGGGTGTGCAATTCAAAAAACGAAGTTACCACCTGCTTCTGCCCGTTTTACTTTTACTGCCAACGCAGGTATGAATTTCAGTATTGATATCCATAATATTTAGGGTTTTTTTCTATAAATATTTTCATAATGAATCGAACGACTAGATACCAGTGTACAGAATGTCAGGTATCACTTTGTGTTGTCCTTTGTTTCACAAACTATCATACAAAGACTACTATTTAACTTTTTTCATTTTCCCGAGATAACTCGGGATAGTATAATAATATCAGGGGTGCGCAACCTATGGCTAGTGGGCCAAAATCGGCCCGCGTATCCTTCGAAGTTGGCCCGCGAATGTTGTTAATAAAATAAGACTGCTTTAAAATGAAATGAGACTTTTTCAAATAAACAGGGGAAAAATCTGATACGAAAACGATTCTACACCAGAATAAACAATTTGCAGTTGTCCATTAGGTTTATTTACTTTTTATGAAGCGGCTTTTCAGTTTGTTCCCTTCATGGCTACCTGCGAGTACGAGTTTCGTACAGGAGAAGCTCGCGAACGTGAAAAATTTGCACACATGAAAATACGGTATGAGGATCCAATTCAAATTTTGCGTAATGCATTTGATGATAGGTTTCCAGATTTTGAAGAGTGCCAAACAAAAATTGATGTGTTTTCTTCTCCATTTTCTGTTGATGTAAATCTGGTGGATGAGAGTATGTAGTTAGTCTTAATTGATTTATAGAATTCTGATTTTTTCAAAAATCAGTTCAAAGGAAAACCGATTTTAAAATTTTATAAAGATTTATACGAGGAATTTTCGAGCTTAAAACAAAATGCAGCAGCATGTGCAACTTTCTTTGGCAGCAATTAGATTTGTGAGCAAACTTTCTCGCTAATGAATGTTAAAAAAATCAAAAATAAAAAATAGAATAGCAGATGAGAGCTTTTCTTCTGTTCTACGTATTACCACAACCAATCTTAAGCCCACCATAAAATCAATAACTTCAAATATTCAGTCCCAGCCATCTAATTCATTTATACTAATTTTGATTATTAATTTTTTTTCTCAAAATTTAAATTGTGTTTTTAGTACAATTACCATAAAGTTTTCATCTATTATTCTATTGCAAGTTTGCCCATTTTTCAGCATGATTCTTCTTTTAGGTAAAGTATTTTAATCATGACTATAATGTTTGTGTTTTATTTATTTATTGCTTAATGTGTGCATGAATAAAATAAGTAAAGGAATAATTGTAATTCTTGTGTATTGTTACAAAAAAACCCCAGTATTTTCACGTTTTTAATATGTTTTAACATTCATGTGCTGTTTTGGCCCTCGTCATGATCCCTTTTTATATTTTGGCCCCTCATCCTGAAAAGGTTGTACATCCCTGCTAATATTAAAACCAAATGCTTTTAAACCAGCAAAAAAAAAATCAATTTAAAACCTTTTTATTTTATTTTGTTTCGTTTCTTAGTATTTAATAATAATGATTTTTTGCATTTTTTTTTTAAAAAAAAAAAAAAAAAAAAAAAAACTGTAAGAGAAGCGGTTAGTAGCTGCTTGCTACAAAAGGACAAATAGAACATAATTGTTTAAAAGAATCGCAAGAGCGTATGCATTGTTGATATGAAAAGACAACTTAATAATTAATCTCTGGGAAAGCTCTAGTCTAAACTAAAATAAACTACCATTTATGAAACATAAAAACTAATCGTTTCAGGCGTCAGTTCACAATCAACCGTGTCTCCGTTCTAAAACTGACCTATTTTAAGTATTCATCATCCCAAACAAGTGTTAATAAAATACATACATCCGCTTTTCAGCTCAATTTAGCAGTGCTTCATTCTGGGGGGGGGATGAAATCCAACCATTTGAAAGGAAGACGGATTCTTTGTTCGGTCGTTTAACACATTCTAAGTACCGAAAGGAAGAGGTTTCCACAAAACAAAACGAAAAAGAATCGTTTGCTGAAACAATTAACTGTTCTACGTAAGTGCATTTACAGAGAAGTTGAATTAAAGATAGGAAGTTGTTGGTCAGAATTGTTAAGTGCACGAACACATGACCATGAAAAAGGGAAAAAACACGGAAATATTAATACTTGTAAACACATTAATATTTATTAAGTTAGTTGCTTAAATTTTGAAGATGATTATTTCATCATAAACAATTTATTTATCGGTAGTATCATTATCTTAATTGAGATCTGATGCAAACGATATTAACTAGTTTGAGACATTATGTAAATGAATAGTGTATTTTAATAGGAATATCATGCAAACGATTTTTATGCACATTAATTGAGAAATTAAACAAACGATTTTTTATACACAATTATTGTGAAATTAAACAAATTTTTTATTCATATTAATCGTGAAATTATACAAACGATTTTTTCGTATATTTATAGACAACATATAAACGATTTTTAAGTATCTAATTTATAATAATTTGCAAGTAATTCATATTATTAATTTGAGTTAGGTGACTTTAAATTACAGCTTCGTATATATAATTGATAAATATCTTTATTAAATTTATTAGGAAAATAATCGGTAGGAATATACTATATCTGTAGATAAGGTTATTTTATACTGACTGATCTTTATTTATCATCCATCACCATGGAAACCATGTTATTATTATTTTTTCAATCTGTTGGAACTTATTTTTTATTCCTCGAAGCGCATTTTTATTGCACTTACGAATCGGAACCGTTTATAATTTTTTTTAAATCAAAATGTAACAATCAAATGTGTCGTTTTACATAGACGTGATAAACGAGTAATATTAAAAAAAACAATCTTTAAAAATCAATTCCTACTTTGGTTATTAGGAAGAGTTTGGGAAAAATCTTATTTTAGTCACTTTTTATTAAATAAATTATTTTTGCTCTCGTGTTCCGCTCGCTTTACAACGGGAGGAGGGATGCAGTAGCTTTTGTGGGCATGGACCCTTGAGCATCCGAATAACGATCACTTTTGACTCTGTACCCCGGTAAAAGGGATGCGAATCCAACGCCCTACCAACCAGGCTATCCAGACCTAACAATTACAATAGCATTTTCGATCACATTTTAATACAAAATCATAGTCTCGTCTCCAGTGACAAGTGTCTTTAAAGAAGGATTTATTTATTGTCATCAATGGTTGACATGCGATGAATAAGGTCAGACTGTTTTGTTTAATTGCAACAAAAGACCAGCGACAATTTTAGGGATGCGCATTTTGCAGGAAAAAAATATGACATGGCTTCACAACAGTGCCTAGAATCTACTTATGGTCCAATTACACAGCGAAGAAACTATGACGTCATATAAAGTTACTCCAATATTAATAACAGAAAATGTAATAATTTTTGTTAAAATAAATTTATAGGACAGAAATATAAAAGTTTGTTAGAAAAAAATTTTTTTTATCACTTTGTGAAAAAAATACTGGTTTTGAAAAAGTAAAGCTTTTTTTTTCTTTTTTGTCCTCTTACCCCTCCTCCAATTATGAAAATAAGATTTTCATAGATTAAAAAGTAGTTAAAAATATCCTGCTTTTAAAAAAATCATTAAAATAATAGTTGTATTGATTATTTTAACAGTTTAATGATGTTTAGATTGCAAAAATTCTAGTTGTACATGTTAATTTGATTCATTAAAATAATTTTAATGAATCAAATCACATTTACCATTGTCAATCTTTATGATATGTCTAATCTGAATAATATGATATAAGTCTGATATCATTAAAAGTCAATCAGTATGAAATCATTAAAATAATAATTGTACATCCTTAGTAAGACGCTTAATTACGCAAACCAAATAGATAATTTTTTTTCATGTATATTTGTATTGAAAAAAGAAAAATAACAAAAGCAGCAAGAATCATTTCAAGCTGCTCTTCCATTAAAATGTGCGTTTAGGCAATTTTTCAAGGAAAAAAAATTCTAGTAAATTACTAGATTTAACAATTTTGCAATCGTTAAAAAATCATAATTTTACATCTTAGGAAGACACTCAATTATGCAAACCAAAGAGAAAAAAAGTCCACAATTATTTTTTAAAAAATTAATAAATGCTGAGTTATATTCGTTTCAGAAAAGATTTTTTTTCATGTATATTTGTATTGAAAAAAAAATAACAAAAACAGCAAGAATCATTCCAAAATACTCTTCCATTAATGTGCGTTTAGGAAATTTTTCAAGAAAAAAATTACTAGTAAATTACTAGATTTAGAAATATGTATTTTCACGAAAAAAATTTAATTCTTTTGAGCTTACAGCCTGTATTTTAACGCTTCAATCTTTTCTCTATTCAGTTCCATTTCAGAAAAATTCCACAAAAGCCAACAAGTTCATTTTCACATTTAAGCTAGTTTCACTCATATATATATATATATAAATAGTTTCCCCATTATGAGTCTCTTATCTAACGCACTGCATTTAAGAATAAGTCCCTATGCAAATCAGTACCTTTACACGGTCGAGCAAGTCCACAAACAGTTCCATGGACGGAGGGGAAAATCTCTTTGTCGTCCGGAACGAACGAGAAAGAACAGTGTCCGGAGCTAAAAGAGAGATAAATTTAGGAAACTAGAGGTGTAATTATCGAAATTACTACATTAGCGGAGGAGGTTTTGAATAATTCATGAAAATCCCAGCGGCTTTTCAACGGGTTGAACTCTTTTCCATTTTATCTCTTACACCCACCATGAAGAAGATTACGAAACCTGAACGGAAGAAGTAGAGGTTATTGCCAAAACCGAGAAACTTTTGTTATCGTTTGGTTCTTTTAGCGAGAGAACGGTTCTTTTATATTCTTTAAAAAAATTCCGTTTTTTTTTTCTTTTAGTTTTTTTTCTCGTTTTTTTAAGAAGAGATTGCTTTATTTATTTTTTTTATTTTTAAATAAGATTTCCTAAAAAAATAGTAACATTGTATAAAATAACGCATTAAAAAAGAATTGATCTAATCTCTGTGATGTATTAGTTCGCTGAAGTAATTTTAAAAAAAAGGAATATTAATTTGCAGAGACATCAAGCAAGTTAAAATTTTTTTATTTATATAATTATTTAGTTTAGTTTATTACCAATTTTTAGATCAAATAAATATAAATAAATTAAATAAAATTTTTAAGAACTATTAATAAGCAATTTAACATTTAAGCAAACGTAATTAAGAAATATTTATCAATTTAATCTTTAAATGAGTTTAAAATTTACGAAGAAAACTGATAAAGTTAAATTTATTGATAATAATTTACCATTTATGACTTACTCAACTTCATATTTAATAAAGCGTTATAGCTCATAAATATTATAAAATGGAATATCAAATTTATTTATCTCAAACAACCAGGATCTTGCACAGGTAAATAAAAGTCAATTAATTAGAAAAAATTACTATGCAATATAATGAGCTATACAGAAAACATGTTTTTCTGGATAACTGACTTTTATTAGAAATTTTTTTTTAGCACAAACAAATATCTAATAAATGGTATTAAGGTTTTGATACATTAATGAATATATTTAAAAACTTTTTTTTTCAATACACATTAATACAATTCATTAAATACATAAAATTAAATCGTTTGCTTTAAAACACTGGAGTTTCAAGCAATGAAAAATCTAAGAACAATGCATCTTTTTTTAAATTCCTACTATTAATTCACACTTTCCCTACATATATTTATATATTGTGATCAAATTTTTAATAGTTAACGAAATACTTTTTATCCATCCACTCAAGTTCAAATGAATATATATATATTTTAATGTGTAGTGGATGATACTTAACGTTAATGCAGTTTTTCAAAATATTAATTCAATAATTAAATTAAAATAATTTTTAATACTTTAAATAGAGTTTTAGCAGTTTGATAAGAAAATTGTAATCTACAGACAGTAGCTCAATCGGTAAAATGCGATGATTTCACTATTTTTTATGTGAAGGTGAAGAATGCGAGTTCCATTTTTGCGAAAATCAATCATTTTTAATAAATTTTTATTAATTGTAATTATTTAATAAAAAGTAATTAAAATAAAAAGTTTCTATGTTGATCTAAGTAGGAATTCACTTTAATTTTTTTTTATAATACTTGTTCCATTTGAATATGCATGTATAAGAAAGTTTTCCAAACGAAAATGCCCGGTTAAATTTTCGCAAATTTATTTTATAATTAATTGCTTTATAAAATGATACTTAAAATTAGGATTTCTAAACATTTACATAGAAGTAAATTTTCGTTCAGCTAATAAACAAATTCAAAACACAACGATAAAATTTCTTCCAAAATATTTTTTATAAGAACTTATTGTTTAGTTTTATTATGTATGTATTTAACTTTAAGAGGTCAAATTAATCCTATCATTTTAGTATTAACCCTTCTTTGCAAGACGATGGAAATTTCCATCATAATATTTATTGAACAAAAAGCTGTACTCAAAATAGTTGTACTATAAATTGGTTGTTTTTAGCAGCTTTTATCTCGACTATTGCGAAATAAGGAACATAATAGTCAAAAGAAATCAAATGCCACAATCATTACAGTGGTTTTGAACTTGCCATTTCGTTGTTTGTTGCGGTTTGAAGAAACGAGCGATTTCTTGAATGTTTTTTTAAAAAATACATCAGCGATTTTATTTCTAATAAAAGCGATATTTACTGGAGAAATTTAGAAGAGAGGAGCATTGAAGATCTTAATATGTAAATTTGTATGATGATAAATATTTCCATCATATTGTTTTTTAATTATTTTATATTATATATTTATATTATAACATATTTTATTTATTTGGCCTTGTATATTTTATATTTATTTTGGAATTTTTAAAAACAATTTTATTTTAATTTAGGGCACGAATTATATCACCATTATTTATTTTTCGAAAAAGAAAAAAATTCATGCAAAGAAGGGTTAAAGGTCTTTTAGTGTCAAAGTCTGTATTTAGAATAAAAAGTTTGTTTTGTATAAGGAAGAAGGATTTGAAAACACAAAATAGAAAAAAAATATTTAAAAGTCGTTTGGTAAAAATGTCAGGTGATTAATTAATTTTATTACACAATCAAGCTTTCAAAATTTTGCGAAAATAATAGAACATTTTTTTTCTGGTTAAAATTAAAAAACAAAAGTTCGAATTTCGAATAGAATTCCAGAGTTATACTTTCAAAATTTCGCAGAAAAAAAGTCGTCTGCAGAATGGTAGGAGTTTTAATTTAATTCCAGACACACGCTTTCAAATTCCGAAAGGGGAAAAAAATCGTCTGTTCGGTTATTTCTGTTCCAACTCGAACACTCTTTGAATATATAAAGTAACAAGAAGAAAAGCCGCAGTTCGTACATAAATCCAAAGAAGTTCCGAAAATAAAAAGTCTGAATGCTATAAAAAAATCCCAATGTATGCCAAAGAACTGAAGTCGTGTATTTTTTAAAAAAATGTTATTTATTGTCTTTTTCGTTAAGAAGAACAGGATGAAAGATACGGCGGTTTATTACTGTTAGAATAATGCGTATGACAGAGAAGACATATCATTCATCATACCTTCTTATGGGCACACATATCTAAATTTTTTAAAAGCCAAGGCGGTAGAAAAGAAAATACGTATTTTGATACTTTTCATCATGGGATTTACTCGGAAAGTCTCAATATTTCAAGAGAACCCTTTCTGGCGGGGAAAAAGTCATCCGAGTTTTGGTGCGATAGATGAGATTTAAACATCAAACGCCTTGAATTGTTTATCTTATACTTAATGCAAAGGAAAATTCAGAATTTTTGTTCGACGGAACATTACGTTGTATAATAGGAAATATATGAAACACTAAGCTTCGCTCGACAGGTTTTTAAAAAATATATAAAATCGTATTTTCCCGGAGAAAATATTTACATACGAATCGCTGAATATATATAAATATTTTTTTAATCTTACCTGTATAGGGACTAGTCATTAAAAAAAATCATTAATGTACTTAACCACTTAACTGGTTTGCCCGTATGCCGTACGCGCATCGATTTATCGAAATTTGATAGTTGTAAACAAAAAATAAATCATTCATAACAATCATAATTCAATAGTAGAATGACTTCGAATACGTAGATAAGCCTAGTATTCCATGGATTTCCTTTTGAATCAAAATAAGAAAATACTCCCAAAATAGAAGGTGTCATCTTATTAGATAGTAAGGAAAATTAACCTGTTAAGTGGTTAATTTAACCCTCTATGGGCCGAACTTTAGTTTTAACACCAAAAAAAAATTGTGGGAACGAAAAATCAGAAATTATAAACCTATATATATGGAAAAAAGAAAACAAATTTTTGTGTTTAAACAATTTTATTGGGCTATAATCAGACAAATTTTACAGGCCGGTGTGACTTGAAAGTCACACCGGCCTGTAAAATTTGCTCCTCTGCTCCTATAATAGCTCATATGTGAAAGTCCATAAAACAATTCACATTTGGTGTAAGGCATAAATGTACATGCATCCATTAAAAATAGTTTGGTAATCACTGACAAAAGCAAAAATAATTTCAACTGGATCAAATGGGTTTCGCGTAGTTTTACTGCCAACGGTTATAGATAAACTTAGGAAGCAAAATCTTATCTAAATACAAAATTTGATCCAAATCGTTAAAGCCGTTCCCGCACGCACACACTTAGATTAGAATACAGAAATTTCAAATTCAAAAACTAAAATTTATGACGCTGAATTTAGTATTATATATATAATTTGAGAAGAAATGAATTAAATTCTACAGTTAAAATTTTGTGTGTGTGTTGTTAGAACGGCAAGGACGTTTCAATGAGTCAAACACAAATAATTCGCAATAACGGTATTAAATAAAAATGACTTCATTGCCAAATAGCATCGCATATTTTTTTAGCCGTAAGGCATGGATTTTTTTAAAAAGATAAATGGATCCTAACATAAAAAACAATTAAGAAAACGTTTTGCTCAAATAAAAAAAAATCTTTTAAAAAAAAGAAAGAAAGAAAACCTTTAAAACAAAACTCATCTTCAGCAAACTAATTAAGGAAAAAATGTTCTTATCACAATAACGAAGGAAAATGTAAAATATTGTTCATCGAGAAGAAAAAGAAGATGAGATGTCGAGTTTCATTTAAGATAATCAGTTGGCAACACGAAAGGAGCAAGCAAAATTGCTGCCATAGGGAAAAATATAATAAGATGCAAACAAAAACGCAATAAAGAAAAACAAGTTGTTCATTAATCTAGCTTTGTTTCGTTAATAGCAGAAAAATAAAAGTAAAAACTGGAATTAAAAAAAGCAGAATGATAGTTGAACCAGAAATGAAAACTGATTACTAAATTTACAACAGCAAAAATAGAAACGACAGATAAACTAAAGATAAAAACCTTTAATTGAAAATAAGACGATGCTATTTTGAAGTTATTATTAGGAATAGCTTGAAGAAAGAAAAAAAAATAATGATAAATAATTTTCAAGGATTTCTTTCAAATAAAAATATATCCTTATATCTCTTTGGTATAAAAATATTAATCATTATGGCAGTTCCATTAAAAAAATAAATAAAAGGTAACTATGTCAGCCAAACGATAAATTGTGTTTCTTGGAAAAGCAGACGATGACAAAATAGAAGAAAAACTGTTTCCTTTGCTATTTTCCATTTATTATTATTTTGTTTTCTTTTTTAGAATCCAGATGCTGTTTCCTTTTTGATGAATTTGAAATAAAAAAAAATAGCTGTCGAAGAAATAATCCTTGGAAAATTTGATATGGGACCAAAAAAAGCGGAATTTTATAAAACAATACAACATAAGGAATTCGAATATTTATTCGTTTTTAATAGTTAAAAACATATATATTTTTGGATAAAAAAGAATTTCTGATCCATCCACACTTTCGATTTAGATATTTGAAATGGAAAAGGAACATGTATCATGAGAATAATCATTATTTCAATATTCTTCTATAAATGAAAAAATAATAAATAATAATAACTACAACTGTAATACTAAATAAATTTTTCATGGGATAGAATTTGCATTGATTGGGTATTACATAATACAAGAAATATAAATTGCAATATTAAAAGAAAGAATTCACTTACTCCAAAACAAATTCGTTAGATGTAATACATTTCCTATATGAATTAATAATATTTGGCAACATTTTAAAACAAATTATGTTTATGTGGTTTTATTTTGAGAGAAAAAAAGTAACTAAATTATAAACCGAACAGAATTGGAATTACGCTTTGTATTAGATGTAATATTTATACAAATAAAATAATCGGATCACAAACTAATGGCACGCGACATATTTTGTTATCAAAACGGTTTTCATGCAACTTTATTTAATAAAATGAACGTGCCACAAGTCGACTCACTGGAAATTGAAAAAATTGAAATGAATCTGACTAATTTTCAGTCTATTTAAAAATGGATACAAAAATTTATAGAAGTAATGAAAAAAATGGAATTTATCGAAACAGAAAGAATAACAAGCAATATAAGTAAAAATACCAGTAACGAGTTTTTGAAAACATGGAATTCGATTCCAGAAACATTTAACTGTTTGAAGAAGCTGGCTCGTGTTTTTTAACCATATTTTCATCTACTTATGCCTGCCAGTCATTATTTTCACCGATGAATAACATTATAGATTCGCTAAGAAACCATTTGGCAGATGATTCCAATTCAGCATGCATTCTACTAAAAGCAACATCTTACAATCCTATATTTGTCATCTAAACTGCAACAGCAAAAGTTACATTGATGTTACTTTAATTTCACTTACACATGTAACTAAAACCTTTACAGTACAAAATGTATTCTTTCGTAATAAATAAAAATTTCTGAGTACTTAGTATTTAGTTTTAATTTTTTTCCACTTATCACAAGTCAAAATTATTTGATAGAGCGTCTATATTTCATTAAACTTTTCTTTAGAAAAAAAAAGGTACATTGATCCATAAAAGGATCGCCATTCCTGGTCTAGACACAAAAGAAATATACAGTAACATGATTTTAAATTTACTATATCATTTAGTTTTCAAATAATATTTCTATGAAATTTAAGACAATTATATAAATTTGTTCTCTTTAACATATTTATAAAGGCAGAATGAATAACATATAATTATGAGGGCCAAATTAATTGTGTAAGCTTTTAATTAAATCTGATCAACTATTGTTCCGTTTTCAAACTAATTAACAAATCATCTGTTATGATCTTCGTACCTATTTAATGTTTCGCTTAATTTGAAAAGTATTTAACACTTTTTTTAAAATTTTGTGCACCGGAAATCATTTAGATATACACCATACATAGAAAAATTACTTTTAAGCTAAATGGTGAAATTAGGAAAATTGATTGTCTTTATTTATTAAAAGAGAAATATACAGAATGATTTTTAGCACAATTCCCAATTTAAATTAAAAATAGGTAGAAATTCCAATTATCATTTGCAAATTTATCCTTCGTATTGTATGCCTCATTCGTCTTGGATCGTATTGTTTCATTTAATTTTCTGTTTCACTTCTTTAGAAAATGCATGTAAACACTTTTGAAAATATAAAGACAATTAATGCAGATTCGAGCAAATTTGAATAAGTACTAATGCAAACGATTCTTTATTTTCTCATCAGATTGTGTATTTAATGCGACAAATAACTCTGAGCAAACTAATAAATATTTAAATTTATTTAATAAATCAAATATACTCAGGTCAAGCAATGTCAAAAGATGCACATAAATTCACATATTTCAAATAAAAATGTACTAATATTTCCAGAAATTCATTTCCAACATACATAGCCAATACTCTCGAGGATAATTCAATGTCAGTTTATTTATTCTGTTTTGAGCAGACAGATATCACGTGTTATGACGTATTACATCGATTGTTTATACTTCTTCACCTGTTCTGGCAGTAGAAAATTCGTAATCAAGATTAAAAAACAAGAGTAACAGTTTCAGAAAAAGTTATGGCAATCTAAATTGTTATCAGACGATTTTGAAACTGCTTTTCCGCTACGTTTCATGGAAAATCAAATTGGATTTACCGTTCAAAACGAAAGATAGGGTTTTTTTCCCCCTCGCTTACTTTTTAAATGTATTTCCATTTCCGACAATTTTTGTGTTAACAATATTTGAATAAAACGCAATTAAAAAAAAAACTACGACTGCTGATAATTTTTTTAATATAAAAAAGCTGAAAGTACTTTTGTTAAATTTTGATAAAGAAATTAATAAAAAGTCAATAAAGAGAATTAATAAAAATACGATTAAATAAATTAAAAACTATTTTAAAAAAGGATTAAATAATTATTTACGTTTTTGAAAAAATTTATAGAATAAAATTCTAGAAAACCAATCTAAATCCTGAACTACAAAAGAACATATTTTTAAAATACTTTCTGTCAAAAAAATAACCTAATAAAACATATTTTGAAGAAAGTATAAATTATGAGGCAGAAAACGACCAAAATTTCAAAATCCGCCAAACATTAATGTAATGTTCGATACAAGGCTTAAGCCATTCTTTTTCTCTAGGTTAATAAGCATGCGGTTTTCTTATTTTCAAACTGGTGTAACAAGTTCAGGCAGATGAGGCTAACAAAGATACTAAATGACAAATACAATGAAAAACAGACTTCCTTTTATCTAAAAAGGTTTCATAAAAGACATTATAAAGCGAAATTTTCTTTTTGGATAACGAACTCTGATGCCAAAAGAAGATAAAAATATAAATAATTTACGAATTCAGACGCGGTCATAAGTCGCGGCAAATAGACTAAAAATAGACACAAAAATTCAATTCTTAACTGTTCTTCCGGAATAATTCTAGATAAATATCAACAGTGATTCATTCTCTTCAAATACATTTATAAAATTATTTGTATTTATATTTGTACAGTGCAAAAGCAAATATTATCGACTATTCTTGGACATTAGGAAATTTTAAACATAAAATGCAAGTCAAAAGATGACATTAAAATACTCAAAGACGATAACCTCGTATTTAATCTAGCACAGAGTAGTAATAATATTTTTGGATTTTTATAATTAATTCTACATAATCAAGCTAATAAAATATTTTTAAAAATATTACATTTCTGATTTAAAAGTAGGATTTTTTTTATGAATCAATTTTAATACGGTAATTAACGTTTATTACATCAAATAAAAGGGTAAAAAATTCTTAAAAGCAAATACATGTTGGCTATTAAGCTTTTTCTTATATTTCTTAACTAAATCCTTTTATGTAACAGCAGCTTTAAAAAAAAGAAAAAGAAAAAAAAAGAGGAAAATTAAAATCTTTTTTGGTACATTTTTAATCTTCTAAACTTTTAGAAGGACTTTTTCTTCCTTCTTCAAAATTTATTCATTTTGAACATATGTTTTACATTATTTTATTCATATTTAAAAACAAATGTAAGGTACCAGAAAAAAAGAAATTATGTTCAAAAATTTTTATTCGGTTGCTTTTATTTTCACTTAAAGTAACTTTAATAATAATAAAAAAAATTTCAGAAATATTCTTGGAGTGAGATTACCTTCAAACAACGCTAAAAAAATCTTTTGATCCTTTTAAAATACTTTTTTATTTGGTTTTCAGCAAAAAACAAGTGTTCTAATACTGATTAAGCGATGAATTAAAAAGAATCTAATTAATACAAAAATTAAAAATCCATATCAGAAACTATTTAGCCATTAATTAACATATTTCAAAGCTCTTTTTTCCTAAGCTTATTCTACTTTTTATTTATAATAAGTAGAATGAACATGGATTCTCAATTTTCAAATTGTAAAAAGAAAATTGATATTGTTGATATTAATTATTAATTTTAAATACTTATATAATTGCTGACAAATTTATTAGTACGTCATTAAAATATATAAATGAAATGAAATTGATCAAAATAAACACCCAATAAAATTCTAACACCAAAAAAAACTACTCAGCATTTGTGTATTTATGTTCAATAAACAAATAAAAGGATCAACCACGAATTATAATCGAATAAAAATAACATAAAAAATCCATTACAATAGTTCGATCAATTTTAGGCCATCAATTAGAAGAATTTGGATTTTAAATATATGATAAGCAGAATGTTGATTCAAAAAGACTGATTCAAAATAATCGATCTTAAACGATCATGATATCACATCACAACGCGTTGCACAATTTCACCTTAAAAGGTTTCTGAAAACCACGAAACTACTGACGTTATTTCCCTTCATTGTTCGTCTGATAAAAAAACATGTGACAGAGCCAACAAGATACATCCGTTTGGAAGAAGTGGAACGGCTGCACGAACGATATCAAACGATCTGTGACGTCATTTCAACAGAAATTTTAAAATTCCATGAAAACATTTTATTTTCATATTTTGTTTTCGTTCGCCACTCGTTCAATGAAATTTAAAATGATCCGAGATATGCGATATTATGTAAACTAAAGATGAGGCTGTAAATATTATTATTGGAACGAATACTGCTGGCAACACGATTGATATCAGACGATATCTTAAATGTCACTTCTGAAAAGCAATTTAAAAATCGGTAAAAAGATATTTTTTCTATCTGGAAAATGTAAGATTTTTGATCTTTTTATAACCTAAGAAGATAAAATTAATATTTTAACAAAAGTAAATTTATATCAATAAAAACTATTTAAGAATCACTAACACGCATTAAATAAAAAACAATATTTCTGTATTTTTTTATTAATTCATTTTCATAACTCATAGATATAATTAAGAATGTATGCTATATATTTCAATATCAACAAAATAATTTTTATTAAATAGAAAATACCCATGAAGAATTTTTGATAGCTATGAAAAAAACTTTCTTATTAAATAAAATTCATAAATTATTTTGCTTGGTAATTTGCAAATTTTAAACAGCTAACTTAAACGATTTGAACTGCAGAACGTTTTGAAAGATGTTAGCATAACACATATTGCATTTTACAGATAACCCAGACTTTAAAAATATTTTTTTGGTATTATTCATGAATTATAATATACAAAGAAGAAACTGAAGTGAATAATTGCATTAAAACAAATCGTTTGGTACTCATGAATATATTATTAGATATACGGGAAAAAAAGAACAAAATAAAATTCATAAATGTTTGAAAGATTTATTTTTATAAAATGCTTTCGTATTTTAAAATCTCAAAAGCCATGCTCACATTATTTTCCTTTTTCTAAAACGTCTCAATATCTCATGACTAAATTTTAAAGTTGTTTTTATGCTTTATTTTATTTAATATTTTCCCAATAATAATTTTATCATTCTTTTTGATAAATATTTTTAAACATAATTCTTTCACTAATACAATAGTGAAAATTCAACCTAACACATCAGACAAAATAAATACATAAAACCTTTTTTAAATTCATTATTTATTTATTCGTTATTTATATTAATAATTTAGCTATTAATGTTGAAGAAGTTAAAAGCTAAGAAAGCTGAATGGCTAATCAAAAAATTTACAAAAATGTAAATTAAGATAACGTCTGATTACGGACTCGATGAAAATATTCATTTCTCTTGCCATATCTTTTTTAAAAAAATCCATATTTCATATTTTGAAAGGAAAAAAAATCCTCAATCAGAAAATCAGTAAGAACAGAACCAATATTAAACAATAAAAAAAAAGCAACATGTATTAATAAACGAAACAAAATAGAAATTTTATTTTTATTTTGCTCTGATAAGGTGAAATACAAATTCGAAAAACACAATTTCAATTTTACACGTCTATTAGTGACCTACTGAATAAATCAAACCTCAAGTGCATTTAATTCACGTGTACAGAATCTGTTAAAAAGATTATTTACATACGACAAAATCACCGACACAGATAAAAATGTCAATGTCCTAACCTAGACAAATAGAACTCGCAGAACGTTCTATCTTTAACAAATACATCTCCACAATCTGTAACAATTCATATCACAAAAACGTGCAAACGATAAAAAAAGACATTTCCGAAACGACAGTAACAATGAATGCGAAAAGAATCGTTCGTACGAATTCTGCTATTTCTTAATCATTTATTTAGTAACAAAGAAGACTTTTTTTAGTATTTTATTTTTTATATTATTTCCTGCGGAAAAAAAGTTTTAAAAAATCGGTGAAAAAATATTAAAAGACAAAATGAGTAAATATAAATAAAGAGTTAAAATAGATTTATATTAATGAAGAAAAAGTCTGTTTTTGAGCTGGGTAAATAATAATTCAATAAAATTAAATAATTTAATAAACTTCATTGTATTTTATTTATATAATAAATAAATTATAACATATTCTAAATTATACATTTACATAAATATTTTAAGCTATATAATATTTTATTTTAAAAAAGTGCATTCGATTTTTCATCGCATTTATCGATGCATAGAATGTGTCTGTAACGGCAAGAAAAGGAAGAAATATTAAAACATTTTGTAATTTTTTAATAAATGAAAATGATTTTATTTTTTCTTAATGAATTCTAATTCATTAAAACTAAACATGGTACAGCATACATGTAAAATGCAAAAGATTAGAATTTTCAGAAAATTTCATTTTATGTTTAAATAATTTTCTCGTGTATCTTTGAGTGTATTTTGCTTAACCCTATTATTCAGTATTTTCTTAAGAGAGATCATGCGTTAAGCGCCGCATGAATGCGTTAGATATTCTTCGCGTATTTTATATTTTAATGGCGAATAAACATTAGGATTACTGTTATTCTGTTATTTCAGCCTCAAACTAAATTATTATGAGGGCAACCACCCTGAAATTCCTCGATCGTACATAAATTCGTTCACAAATACAATTCTACCTGATTTTTTTAAAATTATGCTAGGACATGATATTGTTTTGGGAATGAGATTTTCTGACGTCAACATAAATTCATGGGCGAAAAATAAAAATTTAATTACATGCATGAGCATCTCAAAAAATCAGCTTTTAATAGCGCATTGCCATTGTATTTACAAAAGCTCTGATTTTTAGAAAAATAAGTTAACGACCACAGCAAATAAAACCTAGAAAAATGTCATTTTGAGCAAGTGATTATATAGAATGAAATAAATAGGAAATGTGATATTTTTTGTAAATAATAAATGCGAGGCAAAGTTTTTTGGATCATTTGCGATACTAAAGTGACTCCTTCAATGAAACTATTAAAATGAATTAAAATATTATTTAACTTGCACGAACAGGTGGTGCTTGGCCATTCAAGAAATGATGTTATGACATGATACAATGAAATATGCAAAGCAGATTTCATTTTAATCTTTATTCATTTATTTTTTAGTTTTAAAAAGCAATACTTAAAAACTCGACATAAGAATATGATATATAAAGTTAATCTTTAAAATACTACATCTTGCATACTACTTTAAAATACTACATCTTACATTTAAAATACTACATGATTATTTTTTTGTAAAAAAAAAAAAAAAACGTGAGCATTTAGTACAAAAGATAGTAGCAAAATATTGTTATTGGTTTGATTGATCGACTTTTACCTTATTTTTGAAATACGTTATTCATTATAAAGCAAATCTAATGTGCAATAATAAATAATATATTTATTTAAAAAAATGACGTCACTATGAACATGAGCAGAAATTCAGTAGCTAAAACGATGAAACTATAGTAAAATATCTTAAAAATTTGTTAAAATTAGAAAGAAAAATTGCACGGCAGTAAAATCCGAAATCATTGAATATCTTAATTTTTGAATCTTAAAGAGAAAAGCAATAACTTTTTTGTGAATTAATATACTTCGAAATATTACAAAAATAATAATTATAACATCTAATCAAAATTTTAATAATTGCCTTTTCAAAGAGCAACGATAGGAAGGCTTTGGTGATAAAACTGTTCGAATACATGCCAAATTTAACAAACTATATGCCAGTTTATAAACATTTCCCGTTAAAAGAAAATATAAACAAAACAAATGAATATAAACAAGCTTTAGCCCTTAAAATCTAGGCGTAATAACTGCTGTTCTTCCTGCCTATCAATACTTAGAAAAGTACAATCGTAGGAAAGATCTAGTCTAGGGATGATGAGGGAAACAACAGACTTTTTTTTCCAAACTCAGAAATTTAAAATGTGGAGATTCATTAAAATCTAAAAATCTAATTTTTTGGACGCGAAAATACTTTTATAAGTTATAGAAAAGGGAGTTGCTTTGAAGCACGGTTTAATCTTATAGTGCTTTTTTCAAAAAATAAATTAAAGTTTTACTAAATAACTTAAAAATTATTAATTATAATGTGAACAGATTTGCTACTTTATTCTTCTAAGTGCTATGGGTTAATCTTACTATTTTATTCTTCTAACATGTTAATTGATTTTGTTATTGTATTAATTAATTTAATAATAATAAATTTTATTATTTATTATTATTTTTTATTCTTATAACACCACACTAGTTTTTTTTTTTTAAATTCTTCTAAGCTCTATGCCGATTTCGATTTTTTATTCTTCAAAGATCTACGTTAGTTTTGATCTATTATATATATATTATTCTTCTAAGCTTAACGTTGATTTTTTTTGTCTTTTATTCTTCTGAAATGTTGATTGATTTTGTTATTTTATTAATTAATTTAATAGTAATTAATTTTTTTATTATTTTTAATTTTTCTTATTCTTCTAAACACCACGCTAGTTTTGATTTTTTAAAGTTTTTCTAAGCTCTACGCTGATTTTAAAAAAATTCTCAGCTCTACTTTAGTTTTGATATATTATATATATAGTAGTATTATTCTAAGCTTAACGTTGATTTTGTCTTTTTATTCTTCTAAGCTCTACGCTGATTTTGATCCTTTATTCGTCCAAGCTGCAGACTGATTCTACATTTAATTAATTTTTTGGCATAGTTGAAAATCACCAATTTCCCCTTTTTTTCATCATATATGTATTTATAAAAAATAATAATAATGAAACAAAAGAAATTTAAACTGGATAAACAAAAATAACATCATAATTTCTCAATTACTCAAAGATAAATTAAGGAGAAAATGCAAAAGCAAATAAGGAAAAAAAAAAGCAGCTCTTATGATTATTTTTAAACTTAAGAATCGCCTAATATAAAAACATGAAAATCATTTCGATAGATGACTCCATCCGTTGAAAAGAGAACGAGAGAAAAAAAAAAAAGAAAATAAAAAAAGAACCAAACGATAATAAAAGCGAAAATAAATTTTAAATAGCATTTTCCAAAACAAATGAAAAAATGATAGCCCAGAAATAATGATGCAAGTAATTAATCCATGAGTAACGAACGGATGGTCGATAATGCGTACTTTTAAATGGTACCTTAACACAGCAGAGAACCAAAAACTTCGGAAACAATTATTATCCTTGGGCTACCCTAAGTGAAGATTAATAGCCCGTAAACTTGCAGGAGACCGAATTCTCTGACGTAAATGTACGAGAAAGAATATGCCCGCTTTTTTTTGTGCGTATGAGCTTTTATAGAGGGAAAAAATAGACGTACCGAGTCTGAGGAATTTCGTTGGCAATTTCGGATGTTCGCCAAATCGCCAATATGATGCTTTTTTTAAAATTAATGGCGATTAAATCGTTGGGAAGAAGCTTTTATTACCTTAAAATTCGAAATTTGTCACCTTTAAGGTTTAAAGGTGGGTATATTTATTTTTAAAACTAAATAAATAAAAAAGAAAATCTTTATTTCCGATATTCGCCAAATCGCCAATATGATGCGTTTTTTTTAAAAAAAATTAATGGCGATTAAATTGTTTTGAAGAAACTTTTATTACCTTAAAATTCGAAATTTGTCACCGTAGTTCGTTTTAAGGTGGATATATTTATTTTTAAAAATAAATTTAAAAAATGAAAATTAAATCGTTGATCACAAATTTCAAGTGATCATGTGAGAACATTACTATTTTTAAGTCATTATTTATCTTAATTAATTTAAGTCATTAACCAATTTAAAATGGTTCGAAAGAATCACGAGACTTCTATATCGGTATTTATCCCTCTCTGTCCCTATATTATATAATTATTTTTTTTTAATTTTTATTTATAGTTTTTCTAGCTGGCAAACCAATTTTTGGGGCTCGACTCATTTGGAGAGTAAATAACAGCTATGATATCAAAGTTCTACGTCAACCAACTGTCGTGAAGAAGCATACGTAATAATTTATCAATACTTATAACAGCAGGTCAACCTTTTAAAAGCGCATCTGCTATCAAAGAAGCATACGTAATAATAATAAGGCAATACAGGTAAAAGTAGGTCAAACTTTTTATAACGCATCAGCTATCAAAGAAGTATACAAAATAATAATGAAATACTGATAAAAGCGGGTAAAACTATTTTTGCCCGTAAATTTCAGAGACATCAAAACCTCCTAACCAAAACAACATCATGTTGTCAGGTGATAAAACTAGCAATTACAGAAAAAATAATGTGCACAATAAAAAAATAATTTAATATCTTTGGCTATGCGCATGTGAATAAATGTAGTTATTAAAACAATGTATTGTACGAAATAAAATTTACAAAATTTATTAAAGTTGAAGGAAATTAGTGTGAAATTGAAAAACACATCCTAAAAGTTTTTTTAAAGTGTGGTATAAGTAAGGTAACACTAAGTTTATTTTAAAATAAATTTTGAAATAACTTAAAATTTCAATTTATTTTTAATTAAAATTTAAAATTCAGTCTCTTAATCTATTATTCAAGAAGTCTCTCATAACAAATTTAGTAGCTCTAGGTATATATTTTAATAGTTTGGAAGTGTAGAGCATTTTGAAAAATTTTATCATGTACATTGTAATTTATAGACAATAAGCCATGCTACAAACATTATCAATTTAAAAAGGAACAAGGTTTATAAAAATAAGCGAATAAATAATCTAATTTTTGAAAATTATATTAATCACCCAGTATTGCAACATATAGGGTGTAAGTGAGGGAATTTTGGGGATTTGGGGCTAATTAACCTATAGGAGTTTTGTAACAGTAAATGCAAGAATGGTTTTTCATCGACCAGTTTTCAATATTCTTTAAATGAAACTATTAAGGGAAAAGAGGACATATTTTTTTGCCCAATTCATTTAATTTTTTTCAAAATAATTAACTTTTTAAAAAGCATTTTTGAACGTTATTACCCTTTTTTGGAAGGTAATTTTATGCATATGGTTTTGAGCTAAAATTGTGGTGAAAACTTGATAAGACATATAACATCTGTTGTTGTTGTCGTCGTTACTTATGACACTTGCCATAAACAAGCCCCCCACCGATACAGCAGCAGATTTAAGCCGAAAGGAGCGTCTCTTGTTAGTAGCTGCGCCAACTAGGGCCAAGAGTACGACTTAGCTACACACTCACCACATTTGCTTGCACAGCCCATTTTTACAGGGGGACACAGTCACACATCTCACAGATAGCACACAGAAAAACCGAACCCGGGACTCCCAGACCATAAGGAAGATGCTCTACCTCTGTGCCAGAACGCCGGCAGATAACATCTACCATATGCAAGTAATTACTTTTGTCTAGTGGCTATGTTACTCCGCTACGAACCCTAACGTTACGAGTTCGGTTCTCGATTCGCACGTTCAATTCTACCCGCATCCTCCAAAGTTCTAGATATAAAAGACATTTACGACAATTTTTGCAAATATAAATAGTTTTTATTGCTTTGAAAAAAGTATTTTTCCTCAGAAATTAGGAGTAAACTTTTGATTCCTTCAATGACGATAATACACTAAAATAAAAATATGAAATTTGAAAATCACGAACTTATTTCTTTCATTATGCTCTGCTGCATATACATAGTCAAAGATCATATTCAGTAATATCTACAATCGGAAATACCTGCGTGGTATTGCAGAGTTCTCTCCGACTAAGAATCATACTTTGCTATATTTTAAGTGATAAAAATTAATATGGTTTGGTTTTGGCCTAGTTATATTAACATCCCGCTGTAAAACAACACTAGGTCTATTTAGAAGACGGAATTCGTCATTTTGAACCGTGGTCAGATGACGAGGATGACACCTGAGCTGCTGCCCTTTCTTTCATACCACACCAGCGGGTGGGCGTTAGGCCATGATAGATTTAACGTGCTGCTGACCCCTTTACATGGTGGTTCTTCAGTGGAATCGGGTCTCGATCCCGAAATCCTACGGCTCACGAGCCGAGACCTTACCACCAGGCCGCTGCACCCCCACCCCAAATTAATATGAAACCCACTTACAGGAATCGGTTAGTTTATTTTAATAAGCGTTGTAATTATCAGAACCTACAGCTCAATAATTCACTTAATTCAAATTTTATTAATTTTAAATTCATTTTTTATTATTAATGATTTAATTAGTATTATTATATTTTTTAATTCTAAATTTTATTCGTATTTCTTAAAATTTAAGAACAGTGTAATATTCTTAGAGTCCCAATAAATCTCTCAATAAATCCTTTCAAAGGCAAATTCTTTCTAGTCATGGTATATTTAAATAGTTTTAGGATTAAGATTGGCTTAAATAAAGTTATTTATTGAACTTATTAAATACTTTTATTTTAATTAATTAATATGGTTAATTAGTAATTAATTTACAAATCAAGGTTTGCCATTATATGTGAGATAAGGAACAAAAATCCAAGTTTTTTTTTCTCTAATTTCAAAATTTGTCAAAACTTGGGCCCATCTACATAATTTCATACAAAAATTGAAAAATCTGATGGGAAACATACTTCCCACTTTCCTAGAAGGGGTTAAAAGGAGACCCATATCACCCTAACATATTGATAAATTTAATTACTTCTTATATTTTAGAACACATTTCACTAATATATTTTCATGAGTAACCAATTTTCAAAACCAATTTACTACTAAAAAAATTCCATTATATTTATGAATTAATTTTTTTAAAATTCTAATATCGTTTGGACAATACAGAACGGAAAAATTCCGATTCTTTTACAGCTACCAATAGCTAGATTATGATTATGCCGACATTGCGAAAAAGGCAGATATTTATGGGTTACCATGGCGACGGGAGATGTGAAGGACACGTGTTCCTCACAAGCACCTGTCCGTCTGATGGCAACAGGAAATAATCGTCGGCCGCAATTTGCAACTGCGAATAAATATAGTTTGGCATAATTTTGCGTGGAAATGACATGGTAGAATTTCTGCCCGAGTTGGCAAGGGTGTTCGAATCTTCGTTAGCATGTAGTAAACAAAAAGTGTTTTATCACGAATGCCTGTTTGCCACTGGATCGTCAAGTGTAATAAAGAGTCTATTTTGCCTACGTTGCTTTTTTAACCCATTCGCTGCCAAGCTTAAATTGTAAGAGATTATTCCCATTGCCATTTCTGTTTTGGGTGTTATTGTTTATCTAAGCTTCATTGTTTCAAAATAACTATACATATTTTGTCATAAATAATCATTTACATGAATAAAAATCAAGCACGAGTATACTAGTGGTTGGCAATGGGAATAACCTCATACAATTTAGGCTTGGCAGCGAGTGGGTTAAAAAAAGTAGAATTTTTGTAAGAAGAAATTATTTATAGCATTTTTTTGCAAGTTTTTTACACTTGTATATTTATGATTGTGGCCATAAAAATTTTGAAAGTTTGACAAGTTGTACATCATAATACATATATTGAAAGTATCACGAGTATATTCGTGCTAGCAAAGGGGAACACCCTGCCAACCACGAATATATCCGTGGTTAGCAGCGAATGGGTTAAGCAAGGAAGTTTAATTTATAACTTATATTCATATGTTCCTAATAAAAAGAACGGGCACATAGTACGGGTTTAGTGATATTTATGTTCTGTTGTAAAGCAACAATAGGGTTATTTTGGGGCAGAACTCGCAATTTTGAATTGTAGTCAGATGACGAGGACGACACTTGAGCTGCCACTCCCTCACATTAGTGGGAGGACGTTTGGCCTTGAAGGATTTAACATGCAATAGACCCCCTTGCACGACTGTTCTTCGGTGGAATCGGGTCTCGAAGCTGAAAGCCTCCGGCTCACGAGCCGAGACCTTACTACAAAGCCACTACGACCTGAATAACTGAATTTGATACAGAATTTGAGAGAAATCTACAAATTCGACTGTGGTTCCATGTACAAAATTTCATCAATCTAGCTTAAGATATATTAAAATATATTACTTGTTCACTCACAATGGAAAAAGTCGGACAGAATTCCTGCTAATGCATTTGGAACAAAATTTGAGATTAATCTACAAATCCTATCGTGGTTCCATATACCAAATTCCATGCATCTAGCTCAAACCGTTTTTGTGTAGTGTAGATAGATATATAATGCAACGTTTTCGAACGTTTTTCGTTTTTCGAACTCAGAAAGATCTAATTACGTTGAAATTTACCAAAATCTGGAGTTTGAATTTTTCGACGATTAAAATTATTTCTTTAAATTTTCCGGCAATTAATTGTTCTTTACATTTTTCCAACGAGTAAAATTTTTCTTTGAATTTTTCGACGAGTAAAATTTTTCTTTAAATTTTTCCAACGGGTAAACATTTTTTTTTTTTTGAATTTTTCGACGAGTAAAATTTCTGCTTTGAATTTTTCGACGAGTAAAATTTTTTCTTTGAATTTTTCCAACGAGTAAATTTTTTCTTTGAATTTTTCCAACGAGTAAAATTTTTTCTTTGAATTTTTCGACGAGTAAATTTTTTTTCTTTGAATTTTTCCAACGAGTAAAATTTTTTTCTTTGAATTTTTCGACGAGTAAAATTTTTTTTCTTTGAATTTTCCAACGAGTAAAAATTTTTTCTTTGAATTTTTCGACGAGTAAAATTTTTTTCTTTGAATTTTTCGACGAGTAAAATTTTTTTCTTTGAATTTTCCAACGAGTAAAATTTTTTTCTTTGAATTTTTCGACGAGTAAAATTTTTTTTCTTTGAATTTTTCGACGAGTAAAATTTTTTCTCTACTTTGTACACGGAAAAGTAAAAAAATTGTAAAGGCTATTATTACTATTATCCGGAGAGATCTGACATTATCAATCTATTTTCCAGTATTATCGCAGAAGAGACTGCTTTGCCCAGCCTTAAACCGAATTTGACTCCACCTTGCAGAAAAGATCGATAATCCGATTTCGTTCGAATGTATGATGGATTATCGAACTTTACTAAAGTTCGATGTTTTCCGACAAAAGCATCGATCAAGCGGAGTAATTAAATTTCATGATTACCCATTAGTGTGTGTAATCCGAGCTTCCGAATCTATGGATTTACCTTGATTACTCCGCATTCTATATAATACTTGGAAGATGTCAATTTCGTCTGCTGGATCTCAATGCCGATGATAGCGAGGATCGGAGAGCGCAACTGTCTGTATGCGAAGCGGAGGTATGCGGTACAATTAAATGAGACTAACTCGACTTTGGAAGGGAGAATATCTGGGGGTTTAAATGTATTAATTTTGTGTTAAATAAACTAGAAAATTCTGAACTTTAAACAAAATAATAATAATAAATTTAGACAGACAAAATAGATATTTTTCGAAATACAGAAATACTATGTGCTTACATCTGAAAATCCCAAAACTTATAAAGAACTTTTAAATACATACTTTCAATATCTGAATATTTTTAATAATTTCAATACGTGTAGAAACACGCAATATACAAACAATTTTTTAAAATCAATTTCTACTTATGTTATTAGGAAAAAAATCAAAAAGTTAGGAAACATTTTATTTTAATTATTATTTATTGAATAATTACAATCGTTGTTCTCGTGTTCCGCTTTACAACATAAGGGAGGGTGCAGTAGCTTCTGAGGTATAGAACCCTGAGCACCCGAGGGCAGAGGTTTGTCTTGTAGCTAACACACGTCACAAACTCTTTTTACGGGAACACATTAAATGCCAAAAAAAATCATTTGTTTCGCGATAAGAAAAATGAAGAGGAAAAAATAATGAGAAAAATAACCGTATTTCTTTAAATCTCACTGCAACTGAATTATGGAGACGGCATGAATCTCCTGAGCAGCGAAATGATCGCCTGTGTTTTGTATACGGACATATCATTTTTATCTTTGTAACAATCTAAATATTTCTGAATGTGTGCTATAAAATATTGTTTTATAGCTATGTTTGATAATTTCTAAATATATTTTTATGTTTGATGTTGCGTAAACATGCCCATGTCATATCGGGTGGGTGCAAGACTTAAGTTTAAAACTAATTTTTCTTCTTGGATGCGATACCACCGGCAATATTCACTAGCAGTACCCGCGACTGCGGGTACTGCTAGTGAATATATATATTTTATATAATAATGCGGGCCGGGATGGCCTGGTTGGTAGAATGTTGGACTCGTACTCCTTAGGTTACGAGTTCGAAACTCACCGGCCAAGATTCACCGAGTGTATGGCGACTGGCGCTCGTTAAATCTGTTCGTCGTCGCAAAGTCCTCCATGTCGAGAGTAATACCACTGGGGGTACTGGGTGAAAGGTGATCGTTCTCTGTTCCAGGTCTGAATTACGATCTGAGTTGTATGAATGTATTTGTATGAATGTAGTCCGCTCCCTAAAAAGGGTTGTGACGTGTGTGTAGCTAAGTCGTACTCTTGGCCCTAGATGGCGGTACTTGTAAAACAAAGAGACGCATTTCTTAGGCTTAAAAATCTTGCCGTGGACAAGCCTCCACTGATCGGGACAGGGGAGGCTTGTCCACGACAAGTGCCATTAGTCACAACACAACACATATAATAATGCATACGTTAAAATACAGAGCTTTAATATCGGAATTAACACACTATAATATGTAGTTATGTCTATATCTACTTGTTAAAGAAGATAAAAAATGCTTTTGGAATAATTCAGATATATTGCCACTCTCTGACACGAAGCTTTAGGGGAAGACAAAAAATTTATATCAGTTTCTCAAAAAAAAAAAAAAAAAAAAAAAAAAAAACCGGATATTTGGATTTTCAATCGAGCCTAGAGATAAAGATGACCGGTTACCATGACAACCCTCGAGAACGGCAGCAGCAACATATGTTGCAAGGCATAGATCCATATCGCCGAAAAAGGGACGGAAATCCTTGAAGTACTGGCAAGATATGGCAGGTTCATAATGCCGCTCTTCCTCCCCCTAAGACTTCGGACGGGAAATGCTGAAATTCCTTCGTACCAGAAAGAAAAGTGCTTGTTGTATTAAAGAAAGAAAGAAAGAAGGATAGTCTACACAAATATGGAAAACTTTGAAGGTTTTGGGGAGTGGACGGGGGTCGGGGAATGGAAAATATATCCACATATAAACGGGTGTGGATTGGGATGGGAAACAGAGCATCTATCGTCAACGATATTACTTTTTTTGTAAACGAAACTTTCTCGTTTCTCGGAATTGTAATTATCGAAACGAAAAAAAATGCACGAGTGGCTCTTTATTCTGGATTCAACTTTTGGACCGATGATCCGACAAGGGGAGAGGGAGAGGATCTGCCATGTAAAGAAGTCGTAAAACTTATCTCCCTTTGAAGAGACATGTTCGAACATTGTTACTTCTGCCCAGAGGTGATTTCTTTTGTTGAACATTGTGTTCACCCGCTTTGATGTTACCCTTTGAACTCGAAGGGAGTCTAGATAATAGACCGGGCGGTTTACGGCCCTTTGAAGAAGGAAAAAGTGTCAAAACACCAGATGTAGCTATTTCGTCTATGGGACCACCCGGACTTGAATAAGTTCCGATAATGAACAACAACCTTTGAAGAAAGAAGTACTGAAACCTCCATATGTGAATTTTCTGTATTGTGAAGGGTCTGCTAGGGGCGTGGAGGAGTAGAAAATATTCCCACTAACCGCTGACAAATGGGAAAATTTCTGAAGAATTATTGGAGGATCGGCATCTCCAGCGCACCAATGCGAACCTGAGAGGCGGAGTTTGACCAAGGTTAAAATGGAAGGAAGAAAAGACGTGACCAGCTGATCCGGCTAGAGACTGGACGACGAAGAATCGAGCTGAACTGATGAGCTGAGCTGAAGAAATATCACGTGATCTCGAGATTATTCATTAAAGATACCGGAAATAATCCGTAGATCTCTTGAATTACTGCAGTAGCTGGATAAGCTAACAGCCTGTTAGTTTTTCTTGTGTTAGTCGAGAAACTATTATCCCAGATATAAATATTTTCCAGCATTTAACCTATAGGGCGTGTTTTTTTTTTTTTTGTTATTGTATAAAGCTGCAAATAAAACATTCGTGTTTAATCTCTACCTGTTTATTTGATCGACCAGGATCAAGTCTTTACAGCCATCTGGCAGTCTGGTGGCACTTAACAATGTGAGGGTGTTACACAGTTGATGACATAGCTGACCGGAAATGTCAATTATCAAGTGTGGGAATCAGGGAGCATAAACAGGTGTCTCAAGGCAAGGGAGCTAAATCTTTAAACTTGAAAGGGTCGGTAACCCAAAACTGTATCCCATGCAACTTCAATAAAAGTAATAATAACTGTAATGCCATTAGCAAACAGTTACGACAGATAGTTTAACGATCTCTGGCGATTAATCGTTGGGATTTAGACACAAATAATAGGAAACTGAATATATAAATTTTGTAAGCCTTTTTTTTATCAATCGATTACAATCAAAAATGTCACTTAACTGTCAGAAAATCACTTACAAAATGTCATATATTTAAATGACTGTATTTTTGAGTTATAGTGTTTATATACTTTCGAAAGTGCAGATGGACAATCCTCGAAGGATCTCGTAAGAAATATGATATATTTCTACACTTTAGATGTTAAATCTGTGTATGAAATTTTATTTATCTTTTTTCGTCTACCAACTATATATTCCAACAGCCAGACAAATTTTCCTCAAATGGATTTCGTTCAAAATTCGATAAAAATTTATAAATTCTTAGCAATAAAGATATATACCTACTTTCATCCGTCTAGCCCAAAGTGATTAAGTGATAGAGTTCACAAATAGACGGATAGACTTTATTTCAAAAATGTGTTTTTCGGATTCGGGGGGTCTAAAATGTGGAGGTAATAAATCTCGAGTAAGAATTTTTTGATGATTACAATGGTTCTTATCATACGTCATATACAAGAAAGTCAAATATTATTTATTAGTCGCCAAAAATTCAGTTTCTATCTCTATATTCGACTGTATAATATGGAAAAATTATGTCGTTAATATTGGTTGTTAAGAGACTACTTTTGTACTAAATATTACAAACTGTTAATTTAGTTATATTAACGCTCCGTTGTAAAGCAATACAAGGGCAATTTTCGACAGACCGCGTAATTTTGAGCCGCGTTCCGATGACGAGTACGACATCTGAGCTGGCACCCTTCTTACCACACCATGCCAACAGGAGGGTGTTTGGCCTTGACGAATTTAACACGCAATAGATACCTTTATACGACGGTTCTTCGGTGGGGTCGGGACATAAACCTGAAACCCTGCGGCTCATGAGCTGAGACTTAACCACTAGGCCACCGCGGCCCCATATTATAAACTGTATAAAATTATATAGAAAATACTACTAAATAC
>JAOUZG010032472.1:46502-76813 GCA_026289955.1 Argiope argentata | reverse complement strand
AAAATACTACTAAATACATAAAGTAAATATATCAAGAAGTATAATTTACACTGCCGAATGTTCATCGAAACCCTCAATTAATAAATTTTTTCTTTAGTCACTAAACTAGTTTTTCTCTGTTAGTTAATTACACAACACCGGTTTCGGAAATGTTCTGCCTTGCTGATTTCAAATTGAATCAAATTATAGCACATCGAATAATTTAATTTTCTTACAAGGTTCGATGAGAGATTATATCATGCAAGCAGGACGCGGTGGTTAAACTATTAGATGAGTGATTGACCCCTAATCGCTTTTCTAAAAAAGTCTTTCTACAAGGGCGTTATCGAATTACAATGATTTACTGTAAGTTAATCCGTTCAGTTATATACAATTAAAGGAGATTGTAAGTTTTGAATAAAATAACGGTATAAGGATTTTTTAATCATGCGAGAACATGATGTTGTTTTGGTTATGAGGTTTTGGTGTCACCGTAAATTAAAAAAATTATAGGTCGCTGGAAATTATCCGTTGAAGAATATTTTTTTTACCTGCTTTGAATAGTATTACATTATTATTATGAATGCTTCTTTAAAAGCAGATGCGTTTTTATAGGTTGACGAAGAACCAAGACACTATAGCTGTTATTTCATCTCAAAATCGATCAACTTCAAAATTAGAAAAATTTAAATTAAAAAAAAACCCATCATTATAATAGAGGGATCGAGACCGGTAGAGAAGTTTCGTGACTGTTTCAAACCGATTTAAATTGGTTAATGCCTTTAATTAATTAAAACAAATAATGACTTAAAAATAATAATGTCCTCCACGATAACTTGAAATCTGAGATCGTAGATTTCACTTTTTTTTTTAAAAAAACTATTTTTTAAAAACAATATATTTAAAAAATAACAAAACTTTTTTTTCACAAAAATTAAAATGTTCATTAACAAAATCAGATATTTTTCCACAGCTAAAAAAATGACCTCATTATATACTTTTGCTATTATTATAAAACAACACAACACAGAAACTGCAAATTGGAGTTAATTAGGAATGTTATTGGAATAATATTACAACATTAAACCAAGCAATATTTAATTTTAATTTAAATAAGTGTGATTGCACGGTCTTTATAATTAAACGAAAGTACAATTTAATATTTTAAAATACTGCAAAAGAAACTCGAGGGTTGGGGTCTTTCAGAAGTAGCGGGGTCAATAGTCCATTGCCTATTTATGACTCAGACTTTTTCGGGTACCATAATTAAGGGGTTTAAGTGCAATAGGGTACAAAACTAAAGCGAATTTCCAATGAATCTTGAAGTCTTCCGGTTTCTAAGCCAAGACAGATAGCCAAGGCCCTCGAAAAGACGATTTAAGAGCATGTAATAACTATTTCCTCTCATTATTTCAAGCGCTCTGAAGGGCCCTTGAAACGTCTTCAAATAACATTTCCTTTTTTTTAAATAAAAAAAAATGTAGAAGGAAGTTTGAATAAATTGCACCATTTAATTCTATTATATCAGGTCAACCATTCTCCAGACAAGCAATAACAACTTCTTCAGTTGACCCACGGTACGAAAAAGAAAGCAGAAACAGTTCCGTCAACACCTCTCCGAACAAAATGTTCCGGTTTTAGAAGTCGACTATCTTCCAAAAAAAAAGTCCCTGCACCAGACAGAACAGTTCGCGAGTAATACACACACACACTTTTAAAATGACGACAACGTCACCTCTATAATTATGGGTTAGCGATCTCTCTTGGCGAGCGGTAGCCAGACGATAAAACGGGCACCGAGTAGGATGCGGCGAATTCGTTTGGCGGAATGGAGCAGAAAAATCTGGTATGCAAGGTCGGGTTTCGCAATCCTTCAAAAAACGGGTCAGCCCCCGTCACGGAGTGGGTACAAAGAGGTAAATGAAAAAAAATTATCTCGACGCGTTTTTGCAGTAAAATAATAATAAAAAAAGTGAGATAGATGGGTTTATTAAGTCTGAGAAAAAGGTTGACTTTGCATTAAAATTGCAAACGATTATTTGAAAAGATAGAAAGGAATAAAAACAACCAAACCGCAGTGTGAGCCGATCTGCAGCAGATTTCAAATATGCGACAACGTTTGGGATGGAATTATTGAAAATTGTTTATAATTTTAAATATTTTGTTTAACGGAAATTTATACACATACGATAAAATAACGCTCTTTTATCAATAACGCATTAACAATACAAAACCAATAAAATACAACGATAAATATAATAACGAAATATCAGCTAAGAGAAAAAAATGCTTTAAAAACTATATTTTTTTATTTCACTTATTTACAAAATTATTTTATTATAATATTTATTTATTTTATTTTATTTATTTACAAATTCTTTTATTATAATATTTATTTATTTTATTTTATTCATAATGAAATATCAGCTAAGAGACAAAAATATTTTTTAAACTTTAATTTATTTATTTTAATTATTTTTTTATTTTATTTATTTATTATAATTTATTTATTATAATTTATTAATTTTATTTATTTATTATAACTTATTTATTTTATTTATTTGTATTTTATTTATTTTCTGTATGTATTTAGGAGAAGGCTGAAAATAAGTAAACATTTTCAAGTTTAGAAGATTACGTCTAAGCAGCATTTCTGATTCAAGATTAAGCATTATTTTTTATATCATATTTTTAAATAATGGGGCTGCACTCACAAATAAAATTTTAAAAAAATATTTTTTTGCACGTCATGAAACAATATTTTTAAAAATGACTGCTTGTTCCATAATTTAGGAACTCAAAAAATTATTTTTGGAAGGAATATCTTATCAAAATTTAGCATTTGAGAAAATAGCACTAATGAATGATTTTTGCAATTATAAAAATGTTTGTAATTTCTTTACGACTCAAAGTAGAAATGAAATTTACCGATTTCATAAAGAAAACCGTTTGGAAATTAAAACTTTTGAATAAAAAAAAACTCGACAAATTCACCAAAATTTTTTTCTATTAAAATTACTTTAAACTGTCTATATACACATAAAGGATATCACATTCGTGATATAAATTCGGAAAGTAATTTGCAACACAAATATTATTGCAACAAACATAAAAAAATATTTTAAGAAAATTTTGGTAAATTAAGACAATATACATTCTTTAGGATGCATTATAAACAAAAACTGATTTATAGAATAATTATATCATATAAAAAAACAAAGATGTCAAGCCTTAGATCTGAATTTTAAACGAAATTAGATTTTTAATATAAGGAAGAAGTTTCCCGTTTTAATTTTATCATAGACAGACATTTTTATTATTTTGAGAATAGACATTTTCCATTCGAAAATGAAAGTAATCGCAACGCAATTGAATCATATTGTTTAAAAATGAAAAATTAAAGGACATTCAAACTTATGGTTTAGAAACACCGCAGTTAGATAATATTTTACGCCAGATATACCAATTCTTATTTTATTTTTAAAAATATACTTTTCATTTTCATAATAACGTGCATACAAAAAATTATTCTTCATTCTAGCAGCGATAACTTGCACACCAAAAATTATTCATTCCAGAAACGACAAGGTGCAACACTAAAAATTACTCTTCATTTTAGCAGCGATAACTTGCACACCAAAAACTATTCATTCCAGCAACGACAAGATGCAGCATTAAAAGTTACTCTTCATTCCAGCAACAATAACGTGGATACGAAAAGTTATTCTTCATTTCAACAACAATAACATGCACACAAAGAAAAACAAGTAATGAATATCGACGCAATACACATGGCAATAAACGAAGCAAACAAAATAATGATAAGTGGTGCTGTAAATATAATTAAAACAATTTCAAAAATTTAATAAAATTAGAAACAATTAGTATGGAAATTAGAATTTTTATCATTCAAAAGTTTAAAAATTTTAAAACTTTAAAATGATGTGAAAACGGTTTATCACCAATAATATGCAGAAAATTATTGAAAAAAAATACTAGAATTTTGTATAACTTTTACTAAAAAAACTTTGAAGTTTAAAAAAATGTACAGTTTTGAACAATTACAAATTATATGCATGTCTAAACGCATAAATTCGTTGGTTAAAACAAATCACGTAAAACACGATTTCTCTTTTTGCGGATCGCATTCCCGAAATAGTACGAGAGCCTGATGTATTTAAAATATTAAAAAACTAGTATTTTAAATTATATTCTTTTAAAATATGCTTTCAAATGAGTTAGAATAATGTTCATAAATACTTATAAAAACTTTATAACCATACTGTCAAGAGGAATAATCACTAAATTAAGATAATACGATCACAGGAATTAAAATTTAAATAACATTTAAAGAATTTAACTACTGTTAAATGGATTTAGAATCATAATATTTAAGTCTATTCATAAGGGAGCGATAAAAATAAATAAAACACAAGGAATTTGAATTAGCGTTAAGAGTAAAACAATATTTGGCAATAAATAAAAACATTTATATATTAGCTATATGTAGTTTCTTATGGCACTTCCCATGGACAAGCTTGCTGAGGTAGTCAGATATTGAAACCCTATCAGCGTTTCTTGTTTTGTAGTAGCGCCAACTAGGGTTAAGAGTGCGACTTTTGCTACTCACTCACCTCATTCGCTTGCATAGCCCCTTATTAAGGGGGGGGGGGCATTCACTCACCTAATAGACAGAACACAGAAGAACAACCATGCCCGAACTGGGCCTCGAACCTGGGGCGCCCAGATCACGAGGAAGACGCGCTACCTCTGTGTCAGGACACTGGCAATTTAGAAATACGACCTGTTGTTGTTACTAATGTAACTTGCCATGGACAAGCCAGCTGATGCATCGGCGGATTTAAGCCGAAATACGCGTCTCTTGTTTGAAGTAGCGCCAATTATGGCCAAGAGTACTACTTGGGCTACACACTCATCACATTCACTTGCAGAGCCCCTTTTTACACTGGGTGGGGACATTCACTCACCTTACAGATAGAACATTGAAGAGAAACCATGCCCGACCGGGACTCGAACCCAGGTGCCCAGATCACGAAAAAGGTGCTAGGACGCCGACATTTTAGCAATATGAAATTCGAATTAAAAAATAAAATAAATAAATAAAGATATGACGTTTTAACAGTGTGTTCAGCGAAGGTAACAAATCAACAGTAAACCATAATAAAAGAAATATTTATATTTTCTCATTTATAAGTCATTCACCGCAATTCCGATTCACTCGGAATCAATATAACGACTAAATGAACATCGTTATTACGACTCAAAGGTTAAAGGTTTCGGTTATATGTCGTTTTCGGTGTTGATGAAGACTGGGGGGATAGCCGGTTGAGTTCTTATTACTTCCGAAGAGTTTGTGAATTGCCTCACGGATATCACGATTTCAGAATCAATCAAAACTGGTGCGCCAAGGTCAGACTAAATTATCCGGCGCTAATTTTACGTAATGATGATTAGAAACGTGATGAAGTTATTGCACTTTCCTTTTAAGATGCAATAACCTCTAATGGATTATTTCGAACTTATTATACTTGACAAAACTTAACTAAAAAAAAGGCGTTCCAAAATTTAATTTGATTTATATTCCTGTATTTAATATTCACATACAATAGATAATAATTTTTTGTATATAAATCATAAGGGCCGGGATGGCCTGGTTGGTAGAGCGTTGGACTCGTACTCCTTAGGTTACGGGCTCGAAGCTCACCGGCCAAAAGATTCCCCGAGTGTATGGTGGCTGGCGCTCTTTAAATCTGTTCGTGGTCGCAAAGTCCTCCATGTCGAGAGTAATATCACTCGGGGTACTGGTTCAGAAGGGATCGTTCTCTGTTCCAGGTCTAAATTACGATCTGACATGAATGAATGAATTTGTAAGAATGATGTCCGGCCCCTAAAAAAGGTTGTGATGTGTGAGGAACTAAGTCGCATTCTTGGCCCTAGATGGCGCTACTTGTAAAACAAAGACGCATTTCTTAAGCTTAAATCATCTGCTGATCGTATCAGCGGGGGCTTGTCCAAGGCAAGTGCCATTAATCACAACACAACACATATAAATCATATACAATGAATAATGTACTATTTGTACCCAAAATATGCAACACAGATACGAGTTTTCTAAATATTGCAATAAAATTTTAATTTTAAAAGTCAATTACGTTACAGACATAAAAAGTCGACAGACCGACATGAACCAAAGCCCTTGTACCCAGGTTCTCGGTATATATAACAAAATGCAAAAGAAAATTAAGGACAATACCAGAACATAGGCACAAATGAAGTACAGATAGTAAAATTCAATTAAAAACAGAAGATGCGAATAAGATAAAAAACAAACCATGCTAGCGTTAAGAAATGATAATGCTAAAACTACTTATATGCATATAATATATACACAACATAAAATAAATGACATTAACTAACAGAGTGATCACACACATTAATTATATAAAGATCAACAAATGCAATATCAAGAAATCAAAATTACATCAGACAGAGAAACATGCTTCAAGATAAAATATGTATAATATAGATGTGACGAATATGTACATTCAACATGAATTACTTCAGTTAAGCTTTGCTGTATTGATGGCCTGTTTTAACACAATAATAAGCCTATTTCGGGAAAGACCTCTTAATTTCGAACCTTGATCAGATAACGAGAAATGATACCTGAGCTGTTATCCATATTCTCCTAACTTCTGAACACACAAACGAAAAATGTTACGCATAACAAATCTACTTACACGATGGTTTTTCAACAATATCGGATTTCCAAATTGGATCTCAAAGCCAATTCCCCACTATAGGAAACCACAATCCTCTACATAACACAGCAAATATGAATCTAGTTATTCTTAATTATGCAAAGTTAGTTTATGTCTAGTTATTCTTAATTATGTATATAAAATAAATATCGCTGCTAATATTTCTTGGATTATGAAATAATATATCTTTAAAATTCTTATTATATTGTTTATTATCATAAGAATTGCACGTTCTTGTTTATTTCATTTCAAATAATCGCGCGCTCAAAATGATTTTTTTCTAGGTTTTATCTGTTGTAGTCATTAACTTATTCTTTAAAAATCAGAGCTTTTGTAAATGAAATGGCAACGCTTTATTAAAATTTCATTTTTTGAAATGCACGTGTAGGTAATAAAATTTTTGTTTTTCGCCTACGGATTTTTGTTGCCGCCAAAAACCTCATCCCAAAAACATCATGTTCTGACTTGATAATATATATGAAATAACATTTCAGCGAACTGGGATTTAACCTAAAAAGATTTACAAAAAGATAAAACGGAAATAATTCGATTTAAGGCTTTTATTTCATTACTTTAGAAAATTGAACCGTACACTGAATATTTTAAAAGTTTAAAACCAGAGATAAAAAATATATAAATATACTTTTTCTTCCAGTATTTTAGTCAAAATTAAATGCTTTTTAAAAGTGAGAATAATTTCTATAAAGAAAACACATATATTACTGTTATTGCGATTTGACTTACGAACAAACAGTTGTTAATACGATCGAATATTAATAATTCGTACGTTATCATATTTCATTGTGAAGTTCTTTTATTACTGCTATTATTTGAATAAAATAAAAACTTATTATTTAATTGAATTTTATTTAGTATGTAAGCATCCATTCTTTACTGAATGCCTTTCGGTTTTGTTACCGAAAAGATTTTTTTTTTACGTAAAATATCTGCCTGGGTAAAGCGGATAGCTTTTCTTATTATCTTCTTTAATATTAACATTAAAAAAACAATGAATTTACACAACAAAAATTAAATGACAAAAGCATTTTTAATAGCGAAAAACAAAGAAAATTCGATTAATTCTTCACACTAGACACACACACACACAAAATTATAAAAAATAATAATAAATAAGCTTCAAAACTTTCCACTCCCAGTGGAAAAATAGCATTGATAAGAAATAAAACCAAACCAGAAAAATTCCAAATCATGTTTATTTCTTTCATTTATTTATTTTTTCATAACTTTTTTTTTCCTAATTACGATGGGAAAAACTGTATGCAGCAGACGATAACACGCTGTTTTTTTTAACGCTTCTGAAATATTTATTGAATCACGAATCCAATTTATCTATTTTTGATATTCCATCTCAGAAGTAACATGGAATCTTGGGGGGTGGTAATACAAAGGGGGGAGGCGAGAGTACAATTTGCTTTTTTTTGGATGAGAGTTTTTTTTTTTAAAATTACATTTAGAAACCACATTTATTTGTAAATACTAATATGTTTCAAACGATACATCTGAATTTAAGAATAGAAATAAATCTGGAAATTTATCTTTAAAAAAGTGAAAGAAAATAGAAAAAGTAAAATATTTTGTGATAAAATATATTTTTTAATGACCGAGGAATAATTTCAAATTGGTTTAACTAAGTTATGACCAAATAAATAAATTAGTCATTAATATTTATAATATTCTGTTGATAAATTTCATTATTTTTTCAAAGGAAACACGACACAGCTCTAAAAGAATGTCTTCTATTGATATATATTTGTCGAAAATGGAAATTGCTTTTAATGGCCAATTTTTCAAATTATATGATATGAATATTTGAACAATAAAAACATAGCGTTTAATATTTAAAGCTTGGAAAATGGGTTTAATAACTTTTTTCCTCTAACTAAAAGTAAAAAACTTTTTATTTGTTGTTTAACTTCAGGCCAATTTTCTAATTTAATTTATATACATGTATAGGAGAACAAAAGTATACAAGAAAAAAGAATTCTGATTGATTCTATAATTTATAATATTTTGACCAATTAAAATAACGGTTTAAATTTGTATAAAAATGGGTTGCGTTAATTTTTTTTCTGCATACCTTATGAAATATTCAGGAATTAAATTTCATAAAACTTTCCATTTCAATGCATTTTTTTCTGTTCGACTGTTTCTGACTGATAAAATGTCTACTTTATATATAAGCTCATAAAATGACGTTCTTTCCGGACCTAGCATATTATTTATAATTTTAAAAAAAATCGAAATAAAATGTCAGATCATTCATCAATACAGCCGAATTTCTGAAGCTATAATTATTATAATTTGGAATACAGTTTAGTTCTTAATTGAAATAAGAAATTACCGAAATGTATTAAATGAAATTGAAGTTAAAAAAAGTCTTATATATGTATAAATATATATATATTCTACGAATGTTTAACTTATAGAAAACATTGGACGTAAACAAATACGATGAAAACATGTACCTAGATTTAAGCAAAGAATTATAAGCTAGAAAAAAAATATTTTATGTAAAAAAAAATTAACAAGTTTTTACTATACAAAAAAAAAGAAAAGAAAAGAAAAAGAAATATCAGTGAAGATATCAATTCAGAAAAACAAAAAATTTCAAAAATTTAATTTTTTGCTTCTTGATTGCAGTGCTATATATTACATCTGGTTTTTTATATTTAAAAATAATTACACATTCTACAAAAGAATATATGCATTTTGGTTTTATAAGCATATGATGGCATTGAAAGTAAGAAACTCGGAAAACGCGAATTTTAATGCAATCATATTAATCAAATAATCAATAATTTATATATAAATAATGAAACTGTCACCATTCATAATTTACAAATATGAAATAATAAACAGGTTAATTTAAGGTAAATGAGTTTAGCAACGGCTCCGTAATCTACTGACGTTCTAGACAAATTATTTAAATGGCATTCCATTCATATTACGTTTTGCGAAAAAGCCAAATGATAAAGTAAAAATTGTAAAAAAAAAATATTTGGTCCACGTTTATTTTAAAAATTTCAGACGATATTTGCAAAAAAAAAAAAAAAAAAAAAAAAAAAGAAAAAAAACCACGAGGATTAGAACTTTTAGTCAAAACATCGTTGCCTGAAATGTTTTGGGTTGATTCAATGCTTATTTTTTTAAATATAATAATAATAACTCGTATTTATATGGCAACGATAATATGCGTACAAAAATATATCGTTGCAACGAGCGTGTTATTATTTCATTAAAGAGAACAATGAAAATGTATACCAAATGAATTTAAAATATTTTATTTGTATTAAATTTAGATTAATAAAATCGTAAACAATTAAAATTTATATAATTGTTAAGCCTTTTTGTTAGAATTTCATTAAGATATAAAAAAATTATGCACACTAATACACACGCTAATTACTGAATAAACAACTAAAAGCAGTTCAGAATTCTTTTTTTAAAATTAAATAACTAAATTTTTTTAAAAAAGCTTTCGTTAGCATATTTTAATTCTAGAAGTAATAAAATTTGGTAGTTAGGGTTTAAAGAACACTTTTTGAAAGATATTTGTATCCTTCAATTAGGAGATAGAACTATCTTATAAACATTATCATGAGAAATGATTTTTTTTTCTTAAAGAAATGCGCCGTATAAAGATTTAATTGTATAATATGCTTTCACAAGATAAATTAATGTAATTACGAATTTCCGATTCGAAACTATTCAGTAAGAGATCTATTGATTAAAAAGTAAAGAAGAAACTCGGAGTATCGGACGAGGAATTAGAAACAAGAATCAAAACTTTTAGCATCAAAACCAATTAATTCCCTTCGTGAATGAAATAAACTTATTTTCTGTGTTGGATTAATATTCCGTTTTGAAATTAAATGCTCTCGTGAGATTAATTTTTAGTTGTCAGTCGTAAAATTAATATATATGTATATAATGCAAATAGTTGTTGAAAGATTAATCACAAAATTAGTTCTTCTCTGAGAGGGCATAAAATTTAAGTTTTTGAAGAAAATTTTTTTTCGCTTTCTATATCAAGTTCTCTATTTAATACTATTTCAAATTTCTTGAAGAAACGCAACAAATTGACATAAGACACTATTATTCTGCCATTTCTGAAATTTTATATCATAAACGAAAGTGTCGGATATCTTCAAAATCGAATCCACCGCTTTTTCTAAAATATAAATAAGTTTCAGAAAAAAGTAAGTATCGGACAAAGGAATTGGAAAAAAGGAAGAATCAAAACTTTTAGCATCAAAACCAATTCGTAAAAAGTTCAGATTATTAGATCTGAATCAGAAAAGTTCAGATTCAGATTCGGTATTAGTAAAAACAAAAGCACGGATATCTTCAAAATCAAACCCACCGTTTTTTTCTGAAATATAAATAAGTTTCAGAAAAGAGACAAGGGATGAAAAAACAAAAATTATCGTTTAGTTTCTTTTTTTACGCAGAACATTTTACTATTTTATTACATTACAATTAAAAAAAATAGTGTATGGTTTGAAAATATTTATAAATCTTAGTCTTGACCTACTATTATATTCATTAATATCCTTGGTGAATGAAGCAAAACATCAGAAATTAGGGGAAGAAATTTTATAACACAATTTTATTAAATTAAATTAAATTTATTGAATCTTATAATACGTTTTTATTCTGCATTATTTATTCGTGATAGAAATTCGGCATTTTTATCAAAACAGGAACTGAAGTCGAAAAACTAGGGCTAAAATCAAACATGTATTAGCATGCTAATGAAAAGGAAACTTAAGTATTAAACGATGTCTGCGCAGTTAGAATTGATGAATATTTCCTGGATGTATTGAGTGCAGTGGAAGACATCATCTCAGTACGTGGAACAATTACAGAAGTACTTATTTTGTCTCGTCCGCATAGCGCTACGCCGTGTTAAATACTGCGATGTGCAAATGTTCAATTGTGCTTCCAATGGATAATTAAAATATTACATTAGAATTAAGGTTACAGATCGGCAAATAATCTTCATGATTGTTTAAATGAATATTTTCTATTATTTAAAATATTTTAGAATGCATTACATTATTTAACTGATCGAATTTTTTTTATTCCTAACATTTATTGTTTAATATTCCGTTTTTCCGTTTAATACAACAATGTTATCAAATATATTTAATTTCACCCCCCCCCCCCCTTTTTTAGTCAAAAGAAACGAGTGAATTTAAATTTAACAGATAATTCTTCACTTCTTAGAATTGGAGCATTTTTAGATATTAGAATAAATGCGATGCATCATTTTTTACGAAATACTTGGAAATTATATTGGAATTAAGTTTACAGATCGGCAAATAATCCTCATGCTTGTTTAAATGAATATTTTCTATTATTTAAGATTTTTTGAAGGCATTTCATTATTTAATTGATCGAAAAATTTTGTTTTAAATTCATAACATTTATTGTTTTATGTTCCGTTTAATGCAACAACATTACCAAATATATTTACTTTCAACTCCTTTTTTTAGCCAAAAGAAACGAGTGAATTTAAATTTAACAGATAATTAATTCTTCATTTCTTAGAATTAGAGAATTTTTAGATATAAAAATAAATACGATGCATCATTTTTTAATGAATTCATATCAAATCGCGCATAATCAATAAGAAAAATAATCAAAGATATCAAAAATATTAAATTATTCGTTCTGTACAAAATGTTTTATGAAGTAAATATGGAAATAGTTTTAAATGCAATATTTCACAAAGTTTCATTCCAATAATTAAGAGCAATATTCAAAATTGCTTAACATTTCACGAATCAAAATAATATTTGGTTAAATATACGAAATGCAAAAAATTTTTAATAAAAATTAGAATATTTATTTATTTTTTTTTTTTAGGAATTCAATAAAAGAAACTTATTTTCCAAAATTGTATGTATTACTTTAAATGCGTAACACTTCCACCAAATAGGCTTTGCTCAGCTATCAAATCCAAGATCCATGCATAAAAAGATGCATAATCTCCATTTATAATTCTACATTTCAGTTTGACAAGATGGCCAGAAGCAGCAAACCCATAAACAGCAACAAAAGTTAAACAGCTAATTTTTGTGCAATAATCCATAATCATATTTCTATTTATGAGCAAGTTCATAAAAACGTTTCTTAAAATATATTCGCAAACATTACTTTTCTTATGTGTGTAATAAATTAATTGTTATCAAAGTTCGAAATTAGCAGTAAATTCAAATTACTGATTCCAATTTAGAACAATTTTTTTCGAGAAACTACCTAACGTGCAAATAAGCGACAGATATTAATATATAATTTTTCTTTTTATGCTTATAGAAAATATATATAAAATAACCGAAAGAAATCCATATACAATAATGCACTCATTTTTCAAGGATGTCATATTTTGAAATAAAAGGGATGTGCAACTTACCACAGCTGACTAGTACAGGTCCATGCAGAAACAGGATAAACAAACACAATAACACTTTCCCTGATTTCCTTAAAAAATCATTCGTTATGTCCGAACGTACACCACTCGTATTGCTATCATGTGAAGAGGCACCATTAAAAGAGTCACCAAACGATAATTTATAGTCCCAGTTCCACCACCTTTGATAACCACCGCCTTTGCCCAGAATTTTAATAGCAGACGATAAATCCATAGTTCCTATTTCGCACTTCATATCTGTTATCATTCAATATCCAACTGACGATTTATCCATCGGAATGGCGAACAGTTCATTTATTTCTTCGTTCTCTCATTTGTTCTTCAAAAGGTAATAATTTCCATTTTATATCGTAAAATGATTTTGACTTTGAATCAGCAGTGTTTAGTAAACATGCGTGTTATACAATTAAAGAAAAACAAATTAAAGAGATTTCGACACGCAGTTAATTCGAATCAACACAATACGAATTCTGAAGTTAAATAAAAAAAATCGGCACAAAAAAAGCAGGTGCTAAACTGGGTAACATGAACTTGAAGTCGTGCCAGAGGATAATAAAATTAAAAACAAAAACAAGAATAGAACTCGGTTTATATATATATATATGAATATATAAACCAAACCGCAGTGTTTATATAGCTTCTACAAAAGCATTGAAATTTTAGTTTCAATTACAATTAAAATTTGCACAATAAACGTGCAAAAAAAAAAAATCTACCGCTGCGGTTTAAATACAGCAAGCACCTGATATACTCCTAAGATCATCAAACACTAACAACGTCCATGTTTGTGGTTTTCATTATAAATTTCGATACTTCCAATCATCATCGGCACAGGTATCCAATCAAGCAACGGATGCAGTCCTGTCACTAGCAGGAGAGATTTCCAATAAAATACGTTTCACTCAAAACACAGCTCACAACACACTACTCGCTTTTTAGGGGGTTGTGCTGCATCTAAACGAGACAGTCAAGAGCTCTCCGCTGGTTTGTTGGACGGCAGTAGGGGGGAAAAGGTGAGCAGGGGAAAGAATAGCGCTGCATCACATGACACGTGACGCGCTTGCTATGACGGCTCCCTCTGTTGGAGGATATCGGAGTTACTTTCTTGGAAGAAAGAATGATTTTGTGGATCGATAGTGGATTTTTTTTATTATTATTATAATTATTTCCGATTTATTTTCATACATTTTTCTTTGGCTCTTTTCTCTAAGCATCATTTGATAGTAAGCCTTTCTTCTTCTTTTTGATTCAGCTTCTTTTTTTCTTTTCTTTTTTTTCCTTTCCTTCTTTTGAATCCTAGTTTTCATTCGCTAGTCGTAACAAATAAAAATACTGGAAAGTCAGTTCTTTAAAAATTCTGTATTGGTGTTGTTTGTAAAGAGAAGTTGCGATTTTTCTGCTCCTGCCAGATGCTGTTATTTAAAACATCATTTATTACGGGAGGTAAAATGCGCCTTTGTTTATGAATCTTGGAATTGGTGTTTGATTAAAAAAATTACAAACATTTTGAATTTTGGCTTGTTATATATCATCTACAAGAAATGTTTTTTTAAATGCTGATTTCTCTTTTTTTCTTTTCGTTTTCTAATTTTATATTTTTGCCATGAGATAATAATTTAATTACAGAAATTCAGCAATTAATTGAGTCTGATAAAGTGGTTTCTTTTAATTAAGGAATTACTTGATTAACTAATTAACTAAATTACCGTATCGTTGTGAAACAACGTATACTGGACAGACTGTTATTTTGAATCTTGGCGTCATGATCGATGCGCTTCTTGAAACGGTAACTAACAAACACTATATATACCATACAAGCCAATGGTTCCAAAATTTTGGAAGAAAGGGGACAAAATATCCATGGCTATGTGATGGATGATCCATGGTTAGCAATATGTAATTGCTTACTATCGGTAATCGGTACTGTTTTATATAAATGGTAACGATTAAGAATAATAGCACACTTTGGATCCCATTTACAGTAATTAATCACTTGGCATACGAATTTATTTAACTTTCTAATTAGATAACTCATCCTATTTTGGTAATTTATTGTTAATTTGATTTTTTTTAAAAAAATAATATATGGAGCATTTGGGATACCAAATCGTTTCATATTGATTTTTTCGTATTTAAATATTTAATTCTGTGGCTTAATTGCAGACTTGAAAATAAAAATTCAGTAATTCGATGCGCGTGTCAGACACGTCATAGTATGCGAAGGGGTTAAATCCACTGTTTCTAATTGGGAGGAAAGTAATCTTGCACCCAGATCGCTATATCACTGAATTTTGTGCGAAAGTCACGTGCAAAATTCATCACTCTAGTTTGTTTCGTTTTTAAATTAACTTGTCCACATATTTGCAGAATTGATTCACAGCAGCGGAATGGTCTTTTCGAACCTTTCTCGCATTCTATTCTATAAATATCTATTTCTCTTTCCAAAGATAGTTGACCTTAGTTAAGGGTGCAAATATGTTGCATAGGCCGGGATGGCCTGGTTGGTAAAGCGTTGGACTCGTACTCCTTAGGTTACGGGTTTGAAACTCACCGGCCAAAACAATCCCCGAGTGCGTGGCGATTGGCGCTCGTTAAATCTGTTCGTGGTCGCAAAGTTCTCCATGTCGAGAGTAATATCACTGGGGGTACTGGGTCAGAGGGGATCGTTCTCTGTTCCAGGTCTAAATTACGATCTGAGATGTACGAATGAATTTGCATGAATGTAGTCCGCCCCCTAAAAAGGGTTGTGACGTGTGTGTAGCTAAGTCGTACTCTTGGCCCTAGATGGCGCTACTTGCAAAACAAGAGACGTATATATTCGGCTTAAAATCTGCTAATGTATCAGCGGGGCTTGTCCATGGCAAGTGCCATAAGTAACAATAACAACATATGTTGCATGGCATTGGTGGATAATAGTAAGGAAATATAGGTTTTAAAGTCGAATATAACACTCTTACTGAATCTACTTCAAAAACGTATACTTTAGGTGTCAGTTTTCAATCCGATATACGCCAAAATTTGATATTAGTCTACAGTTATAGTAACAGCATAACATACCAAAATTCATTGATTTCAGGCGGGGGTTCTCAAACTTTTCGACATTGCGGCCCCCTTTTTATACTAAGTATTTTGGCGATCCTCTAAAGTTTAGACAGAGATTTTGAAAATTTTACACATACTTCAGAGTTCGTAGAGCATGTGTCGGGTATTGGCGCCACATCCTTTGACGCCTCATCTTTCTCTTTAATAGTATCATCTCGTCTCGAAACTTTGATTGAACAGTTTACAGATTACTTTCCAGTTAAGGATATGAGTGGGGGTTGTGTGGATTGTCAATCCGTTCAGTGAGCGAATCGTAACAAAAGCCGAGCTAAGTGCCCGTCATCATGATCAACTGATGATGATGATGATGATGTCGTGTCCGCTTTTTACCGCGGAAAGAGGGGTGCCGTAGCTTCTGAGGGTATGAACCCCTGAGCACCCGAGGGCAGAAGTCTGACTTCTAGCTCATATGAAGATGAAACACACACACATACGCTTGCACAGCCCCTTTTTACAGGGGGGCCACATTCACCCATCTCACAGATAGCACACAAAGGAACAACCATGCCCGAACCGGGACTTGAACCCGGGACCTCCAGAACACGAGGCAGACGCGCTACCTCTGTGCCAGCAAGCCGGCTGATCAACTGATAGAGATTTCAAGTGATCAATCAGCTAAAGTAACTTTTAACATAGCTTATATAGACAAATTTTGGATACGTATTAAAAAGGAATACCCAGAACTGTACACAAACAGCATTAAAAACTTTGATGCCATTTTCTACGTATTACAATTGTGAACAAGGATTCTCCATAATGATAAATTTAAAAACAAAATCAAGAAATCTTTTGACACTGGAAAACGACATTGTTTTGTGTGTTACAATGCTCATTCCAGACATAAAAAAATTAGTGAATTCCAAACAAGCTCATGTATCCCATTAACTAATAGAACGCAAAAACCAATTTGTATGTGTTTTAAAAGCTTTATGTGTACTCTTTTTTTAATGAAAATTATAACAATAAATTAATTTTCTTCAAACTTTTCTTCCACATCTCGTGACCCCCCTTTGCACATCCCGCGATCCTCTTAGGGGTCGCAACCCACCTTTTGAGAACCCCTGACAAACCCCTGAACGAACAGACTGACAGGCCATTCGATGAATTTCGTTTGATTTAGATACATTAATGTCGCATTGTAAAGCAACACTAGGGCTATTTCGGGAGTGACCTCGTAATTTTGGAAAGGTGGTCAAATGACGAGGACGACACATGAGCTGACACTCTCCTCTCCTACGAATTCAACGCGTAACATACCCCCTTGCATGACAATTCTTAGGTGGAATCGGGTTTTGAACCTGAAACTAACTGAGTTTTTGAGTTTTCGCGATTACATGATTTTGAAAATGCTGACCGACAAACGGTCGACGCTTTGACGGCATGGTTCCAAATTTCATATATATTTATTCTTTAGATGGCAAATGTGCACCAAGTTTTATCGATCTAGCTTCATTTGTTTTGTAGTTATTGTGTTAATTTATATTCGAACAGACAGAAATCGAGATTTCTTTTAAATGAACTTTGTTCAAAATTTGATAGATATCTACAAACTGGATTAAAAACTTCGTAATAAATTTCACCCATCCAGCTTAGTGAGTTTTTGATTTACCGTGTTAACAGATAGACAGGCATAATTCCAAAAACGTGTTTTTCAAACTCCATAGAGATTAGTGAGAATCTTGATATCAGGTTTTTTCTCTCTCCCCCCTCTCTCTTTTATGATTACTATTATTTCTTTTTGTATACTTCGTACATAAAAAATTAAAAAGGTTTATCATATATTGTTCTTTTGTGAGCTTATTACTTGTAAATGCTATATAGAAACTTTGCTTTTGCGCATGCGCTAGAAATCATTTATTTCGTCAAAATAGGGGTGACAGAGGGAGAAATTGTGTCTACCGATATCAAAGTCGATTTGAAGGTTTAACTAAGAGGCACTTTTCCGTTAGCCGGGCGCAAGCGAAAAATCGCCAAATAATGTAGAATTCCGCCAAATTTCTTGCAGCGATTTTAAAGCGAGAGATCGCCAAATAATAAAGGATTCCACCAAATTACTTTGGAGATTTTTTGTTTTCGCCCGGCAAACAGAAAAGTATCAACAAAGAATACCAGAAGGGGGGATAAGTCTTTCTATGTATCATCCCCATCTACGAAAATGATAGTTTCACTACCCTGATGCATATAGTCTATATTAATAAAAATGCAACTCGAAATGCGTTGCTAAGCGCAAAACTAGAGAACGGCTCGACCGATTCGGCTGATTATTTTTTTAATATTTTCGTTAAGACACAAGGATGGTTCTTATGGAGAGAAAAAAATGAAAAAAACTGAGAGGAAAATAGTTAAAACGACACTTTTCTTACTTTTACGCCAAAAATCTTCATTTCCTTCCCCCCACACCGACTGAGTTAGATAGCAGGAAGTAATAAATTATGATTTGTTTAGAAAAAAATGCGCGAAGTCAGTTGGTTTTCATTCATAGATAACGGGATGTTTAAAAAAGAAAGAAAATAGTTGCTTTTATTATTAGTCGGTATGAATATTTAATCTATGCCTGCTAGAAATAAAGTCTGGGCAGGGAAGGAAAAAAAATAACAAAGCGAAAAAAAAAAGGTTTGTAAAAAGAAAAGTAGTAAAGAAAAAAAAAGGAGAGAGAAAAAAAGAAAAGAAGTGTGTGTGTCACCATTATTTCCTTTGTGCGCGGCATTTTCTAAGCTGTTTTTAAACTTCCGCATCTCTGGAAAACCAACTGTGTCTTTATTTGTTTAGTGTGTTTACATTTATGAAAATTTGAATCTCCTTATTCTACAAAAACGTAGAATTTTAGACCTTTCCCTCCACCATTTAGTAAAATATCAATTCCGGGACAATCATTGCTCGGATAGAAAGAGAAAGATGAGTAGTACAATGAACTGAACATCTGAAGAAAATAATACTATAAATGAATTATATGATTATCAAAATTTGGGTTAAAAATATTTTGGTGAAAAACCTGTTATGTGACACAGCTACATAAAATATTATATGAAAATTTTAGCGAGCATTAATACTGGCGAACCGACTGGTCGCCAAAGGCGGCTAGTATTAAATAAATATTTTAAAAGAAATTTCGGATGTGTCCAGAAATAATTGTCAGCACAATTAATGCAGACATGTGTGCAAGGATTAATCTCCATGACACTACACTGAGGAAATCTCAACAAAGGATCAGTGGGGGGGCGGAGTGCGTCTTCCTCGTGATCTGGGCTTCCCAGGTTCGAGTCTCGATCATGGTTGTTCTTCTGAGTACTATCTGTGAGTTGTGAGAAGGTGCCCCCTTTAATGTGTCTGTGTCATCCTCATATGAGCTAGAAGTCAGACTTCTTCCCTCGGGTGCTCAAGGGTCCATATCCTCAGAAGCTACTGCACCCTTCTTTTTGCGATAAAGCAAAAACGAGATTATCATCATCTTGGAAAGGAATCTTCATTGATTAAGATTGTTCTTGCTGATCGAACACTATACTGGACCAACATACCTCATTTTATTGCAACATGTCCTCTCGGGAATGTTGCAAAGTGTCTGCCGCATTGCAACAATGCATATGGCTCATTCATAACAGAGCTTTTGCCTATTTTTCACCCGAGGTGAGTACTAATCTCGGCGTTGTATATTTAAGAAGGCGGGCTGGACATGCGGAATTCAAAACTCAGTTGGGCCTGACATTTTCTATCGATAAAATACTTAACCTGTTAATTTAGATTTCCCTAAGGATAATCTCAAACTTTTTTTAAAAATTTTTTGATGTTGAAATATTTATATCTGTATAAATTGCAAGTTCTAGTAAGATTAATAAAAAACGTTTTTACATATTTAAAATTATAATTAAATAAATTTTTTAATTCAAAATTAGGATAAATCACTATTATAAATTTTCAGGCTCCATGACGACTCTTAAATCAAACACGCCCCTAAACTAACAAAAACTTCCATTCAAAATAAATATTACAGCTTTATTAATCTGGGCCACGAAAGAAAACCCGAGAATGTCCATGGAATTTAATTTTTTTTAAATAAATATTTTGGACTAACCCAGAAAATACGCTTTGATGACATTCCCAGACACACTGTAGAAAAGGTTGATTAAAAATTTGCAAATAAATCTAAGCGAAACAGTTCAAGGCGACTCATCATGGAAGAATGACACCATCGCACACATTCATCGTGCTCCATTTCTCCCATTTTTGGTATTTATGTATTATACCGTCTTCGCCAACGGTTTAGTAACTAATTGGCGACGGAATTAAATTTGGCGATTAAGATCAACGGATTACACCATTGTCGGATTGCCACAAGTAGCAGTTTAGCAACTAATTGGCGATGGATTTAAATTTGGCGATAAAGATCAAAGGATTAAACCATTGTCTGATTGCCATAATTGGCAGTTTAGCAACTCATTGGCGACGACTTCAAATTTGGCGATGAAGCTGGACGGTATATTACGTAAGTACCCCATTTTTCACGACTCTTATTGTCCTGATTATAAAAATCTCGTTCCTCTTTTCACCAGATGGCGTTGTTGTTGGAAGCTTACTCATCACTGGAATTATGGGAAAAAGCAAGGTATAAATGAGGAAAATTTACGAGAGAAAGAAGGTATTATCTGGCTTTAGTCTAAACAACATAATTCGAAAACTGGTGATAAAAGTGATTATAGCTATGAAATGTATTTTTCCGATTATTTTCTTTTGAGATATTGCTGCATTCTCTTGAAATGGGGCACAAATGTGGACTACTTTCCCTTGAAAGCTTCCCAGAGAGGTACTCTAGCAAAATATAATTAGAATCATGCCGTTTTTTTAAACAGATTTTTTTAAGGCGGTCTCGACCTTCAGTAGATACCACATTTCGTATTTAGAATTCGTCTTTCACTCAAGAATTTTTTGTAGATGCGTTAAAACTTGTTACACTGGAAATACAATCTTAGTTTATTATCTTTCCTAATGTGGAAGTCGGAGAGCCAAAGTATCACCTGGGCACCAGGGTTGACCTGTACAGCGAAATATCGATAATCGCTTGGACATGAAAGGCCAGCAAGTAAGGGTGCAAATTTGAGCGCGATCGTACTTTAATACTCTGCTTGGCGCATTTTTCGAAAATAGCCAACTCGCCAAACACGGTCTTGCGCCATGTTTTCCGGAGGAATCAAAAGTGGTTTCCAGATTTGGTGCGTTATCGCCAACGTGGCGAATAAGGTTGTTATCTATGGTTCACGAAAAATTTATGCAAAGACCGTATATCAAATTCCACCAACCGTCTAGCCCAAAGCGGGCTGGAATTATCTTTGTCATAGACATACAGATATTTTCCATAAATGTGTTTTTCGAATTCAGGGTGGTCTAAAACATGGAGATTCGACTAAATCTCGAGATCAATTTTTTTTTATCGATTACTATATTGTTACAAGCGGGAGAAAGCCGTGAAAGCGCGCCGAAGGAGAAGAGCTTGGCGCCGGCCGAGCTGATTTGGCGAAAAGAATAGTTTGGTAGCCCCTGGATCGTTCATGAAGCTCCGCGTGTTTCCGCACGCACGCTTGCTCGCACGGCTATATAAGGGACAGGCTGCCGCAATCCAGCAGTTGTTCCTCTCGAAGGATTAGTGACTCGTTGTAGCGAGCTGATTATTTTTCTCGCTTGTTATTAGTGAGCTGTGTTTGCGTTTGCTGTTAACGTTGTATAATTCAGCTCGCTGTGATTTGCTGTTTGCTGTGATATACGATAGCTGTTTTGCAGCCTGCGTTCATTGTGCTTAAGGCTTGCATTTACGCTGTTTGTGACTGTTGACTGCTGGATTGTTTTTTTTATCTGATGATTTACCTTACCAAGCCATCTTGTAAACAGTTGGAAATAAATTTGTTTGTGCTGTACTCAAGTAAAGTCCATTCAATCCGAACCTGCTACGCTAAAAACGTAACATTATTTTCTCTATACTATGTACCCCAAAATTTGGAATCAATCGTTATCATTCATATATTTCTGTTTTATTGAAGCATTATATTGGAAATCATTGAAAAAATTCAAACTTTGTATGTCAAATCTTTTAAGTGAAGTTTAGCAATTTCTGCTCAATCAGTTATAAGCATAACACACAAAACTCTTAATAAATCTTTCTCTCAAGAGTAAATAAAGAAGCTAAAAAAGTACATATAGTGTTACATAAGATCCCTTCACTCCAAATCAATAGCTTGTAACCATTAGATCAAAAAGCTTTCTTTTCTTTGCAGCCGATAAGTTAACATTCCCCTCATCCCATAACCATTGAAGTGGTTAAAAGCTCTTAATATTTGCTGTTCTACTTTTATAGGATATTGTTTGCTACGTAAAAAAATTACATTAGTAGTTTTTTGTGCAAATAAATATATTTCAGATTGGAAATCCATTTGAAATTCCAGACACGATTCGCCATGTATTTGAAGTCTATTAATCTAAAAGTACTGGATTCTTAGGAATTTCATGTTTTTCTTTTTCAGGCGTTCCGATGCGCTCTATTTTCTATAATAGTTTAAGAGAAAAATTTCTGGATCGGAATTATTTCAGCTTCATAAAATCATTTGGAAAGTTAGATGAGAAGCGGTTTTTTTAGAGTAAAACCGATTAGAGTGGTCTCCCCGAAACTTTCTCGCATATACTTTGGTAAATGAATTTTGTTTTATCAATTGCGAGTTTAGTTTAGTTATATTAACGTCTCATTATAAAGTCATAGATAGACTCTCCGCTCCGTCACGAAAGCACACCATTAACTATAAAACTGAATGTCTGGAATCGCCTCAACAGCAACACTGGCGAGAACTTTGAATGAGTCCTAATGGCCATCACCGGCCACGGTACAACCTTCCCCGTAGGAAGTATGCCCAGTCACTGATGGGAGGAGTCCAACCCCCACTTATTAGTGCGCCCTACAAGGGTGGTTGGATCCAGCCACCATACCGGAAGCCTCTCATCCTTATTACGAAGTGTCTCCTGGGCAAAATATATTATAAAGTAACCCTAGGGTTATTTGGGGATGGAACTCGCAATTTTGAACCGCCGTCAGATGATGAGGAAGACGCCACTCTACAATCGCAAGACATATGCAAAAATAATAACGAAGTAGCTTACACATACATGAACTTTGACGATTAATCACTAGACTGGTTACTACACAAGAACTATAAAATCGAATATATATTTTGAACGTATACATAGTATGGAGAAAGTATAACAATCGTAAAAAAACTTCGAATTCGAGATATTGACAAATCTGTACATTTCAAACACACCTGACATTGAAATATATATTTTTAGAAAATGTCCCTCTGTCTGTCTGTCTGTGACATAAACAACTCAAAAACGCTTTGAGCTAGACAGTTGAAATTCGATATACTGTCTTTTCACCAAATTTGTAGATTTTTATAACATTTAGAGTAAAATTTCTTGAGAGGAAGTTCATCAGTCCGTCTGTTTAATATAAGGTAGTACATTATTTACAAAACAAAGAAAGCTAATTAGATAACATTGGGTCTATATGTTTAAAATAAGTTTAATATAAACGCCCATCAAATTTGGTTCTAAATGCAATAACGGTTTTATTGATTGCCGATATATACTTTTAAAAACATGAAAACGCGATAATTCGAAAACTCAATGATTTAAATATATTATATAAATATGGGATTTTGATACTGAAAGTGCAGTTTTATGTGAAATCTTTGTTCTAATCGGTTGAGAAAAGCGTGCTTAAAGCATGAATTCGATTTTCGGATGCTATTAACTGCATGCCAGTGATAAATGACCAAAATAGTGGCCAAAAGAGGGCGATAGAACCAGCAAGAATGCCAAATTTATTCCATTTCTTTATATTTCGTAACTGTTGTAAGGCAGTGCCGTGAAAGATGTCCTTGATCTGACAACCTTACTAGATAATATGAGAAAAAGTTTTGGGAGATTCCTCCCACTGTTTTTGCAACAAATTGATTACAAAATTTACAAAAAAAAAGAGAAGTCAAATATAATTGTGATGAGTAAATTTCAGACATTTCAGTCATCGTGTTTCTGAATCATCAATTTTCCATGCTTGGGAAAATATAAATCGACAGACTGCTGTGTGGGTTTCATATCTACATACAACATATGTGGGTGAAAATTTAATTAAAAATAATTGAAATATGCTGTTTCAAATGTCATGTTATCATGTAAGAATATTATTTTTTAAGGCATTGTTTGTTTAATTAATTTAAATTATTAACCAATTTAAATAGGTTTGAAGCAATCATGTGACTATCGGAATACGCCAATGGATCGAGAATCGGGTACACGGTGGATATTAATGTCAAGTTATAACTTTTTGTTGGCGATATGCCGCCAAGTGTGGCAACCATCTTTATAATTTTCTAATAAACCAAAAAGCGAAAAGGTGATTCCTCATAATGGGTAAGTCGCCACTTTTCTTCCCAATCATTTTGTGACTTCAATAACTTTAAACCAATACAACATGTTCTCACATGATAAAAACATTTTAACAACAACAACAACAAAGCAACTACGTTACCATTGACTTAAAATTTTGAATTATGAATTAAATCTCTAGTTTTAAATGATTTTTTTGAAGATAAATCACCAGAGGGAACACCCTTCTGAATTTTTTTCTCATAACTCTAAAACCTAAAAATAGATGCCTGAAAAGAGATGAATCGCCAATTTGTTGCCTACTCATTTTGAGGCCTCAAAAACCTCAAATAAAAAACAGTTCTCACATGATAAAAGATTTACATTTTAGATGATGTTAGCATTCTGAACGAAATCGCCTTTGCCTTATTTTTATGTTTTCTTATAATCGCATTAATATGCATGCTGTTACTTACAAATAAGGATCGATTTTGGGTTTATTTCTTAATTTGATACTTATCTAAACTTTGGGTATTTTACCTACATAATAAATTTTATTCATCTATTCGTCTTTGGGTTGTAATTATCATGATAACTTATACTCAGACAGCAAGGAAATAAGTTTTTGTCAAACATTTCGAGTTCAAATTTTTAAAGAAATCTGCAATTTTGGGGTTTATTACAAATATAGTATTTGAGCCATTTATCTCAAAATGTTTTCGAGTTATCGTATTCAGACAGAGAAACATAAAACCTAAAATATGTATTTCGAACTCAGTGAACTTCGAAAAATGGAGTACGTCAAAATCTCGATTACAATTTTTTTCACAGTTACCATAATTTCTTTTTGTTTCGTTCGCATTACTAGAAAGTAAAAATTATTGCGTTTTTTTAAAAGTTGCCTTTGCTTTTATTGTAATTAAATGAAGTTACTCTTTCAGTAAACTGGTAATAAACTTTTAGAAAATATATAATTAAATATTTTACTTTTAATATAATATTATTATAAATATAATTTTAGAAATAATTATTACTGAAGATGAACTGATGTGTTTTTGTTGAATTAAGTTTGTTTTTATATTATTTAAATGGAATTACTCTTTTGATAAATTGCTAATAAAATTCTAAAAAATAAATATTATTTAATATATTATTATTAAAATAATATTAGTGTAACTATAATTCTAGAAATTAATATTATCAAAGTGAAAATTGTTGTTTTCTTGTTAAATGTATATTTTCTATTGCTGCCATTAAATACAGCTAATAGTTTAATAAATTGCTAATAAAATTCTGGGAAATATATATTATTAATAAAATAATATGATTATGAATATAATACTAGAAATAAATATTATTAAATTGAAAACGATTGTGTTATTGTTATAGTTATATTTGCTTTTGCTGCAATAAAATAAAATTGGCGATAAAATTCTATGAAATAAATATTATCTAATACATTACTATTAAATAATATTACTATAAATACAATTCAAGAAATAAATATTACTGAAGTGGAAATTGTTTGATTTTGGTTAAATTTTGTTTGTTTTTATTGCTATTAAATGGAATTATTCTTTTGACAAGCTGTAAATAAAATTCTAAAAAATAAATACTATTTAATATATTACTTTTAAAATAATATTATTATAACTAAAAATCTGGAAATAAATTTCATTAAAGTGAAAGCTGTTGAATTCTTTCTAAAGATACTTTTGTTTATGCTGCACTTAAATGAAGTTATTCTTTTGATAAACTGCTAATAAATTTGACAAAAATAAATATTATTTAATAAATTATTGTTAAAATAATATAATTATAAATATAATTTGAAAATATTATTCTAGAATTATATTAATTAACTAATTATATATTATGTTTATGTTATGTTATTTATATCTATATTATATTATTATATATATAATATATTAATATATTATTTAACAAATATTATTAAAGTGAAAAACTGTTGCGTTTTTGTTATAGATATATTTGTTTTTGCTTCAATTAATGTAATTAAACCTACCCATCTAATAAATTGCTAATTAAAATCTGTAAAATAAATATTATCTTCTATTTCATAAAGAATTACGATTTTACAGCGTCTATAATTTTCAACTTTTTGAATTTATAATAGAGGGAACCTCATTCATATCTATTTATTCAAAAATTAATTTTTTAATATCCAAAAAAAAACAGTTATGATTTGTTTCTTTTAGAGTATTTTAGCTAAGGCTTTCATGTCTTTATAAACATTGAAGTGGTTAAAGCCATCGCAATTTACGCCTGCTACTCAATTTTTTTCAAAATATTGTCTATGATTCTAGCAAAGAGAAAAAAAATGCATAAGAAAAATACCATTAGGAGCGTTTTAGGCAAATAAATGCAGGTATTGAAGAGGAAAATCTAATCAAAATACTCCAGACTTTTCTCTCCGAGCGTTTGAAGTGTGCAACTTTAAAAATAATAAATTCGAAAGAGGTTTTTTTTTCTGTGTGTATTTAGATGCGTTTTATTTACAAAGAATTTTAAGAAAAATTTTCCAGACAGAATACTTTTTCTTTTCGTTAAATTTATTGGTGAAGTGTATGGCTGGTTGTAGAGAAGTATTTTGCATAATCGACATTATGAAAATGAAAACATTTTATTGTTTTTTAAAAAAAGTAAGTAAGGCGGAATTTTTTTTTAAAAAAAATTTGGCGCATTTTAATTTTAAAATATTGATAGTAAAATTAAAACATTTTTTTTTCTTTCTTGTATAGGAAATATAAAGAAAAAATAATAATCGTCAAAAATTTTTTGACCAATCTCCATGGTTTACATATATTCGAGTTCGAAAAATACATTTCTGGAAAATGTTGGTCTGTCTATCTGAAAAACACTTACAGCTGGTGGGTTGAAATTTAGTACAATCTTCAGATCAAATTTGACGATTTCTATCAAATTTAAAGCAAACGTTGTTATCAGGAAGTCAGTCTTTCCGGGTGTTCGAATATAAATTAACTTGATAACTAGGTTCTTACGTATTAGACCGTCCAACTTTATCGCCAAATTTTAAGTCATTGCCAAAGAGTTGCTAAACCACCAATTATGGCAGTCCAACAATGGTGTAACCGCTGATCTTTATCGCCAAATTTAAATCCGTCGCCAATGAGTCACTAAACCGTTGGCGAAGACGGTCTAATACGAAAGTACCGATAACTATTAGACGAAGAGATTTAGACAGACAAAGTTTGGTATACAGATTTAAAATCTGAAGTGTTGTAAGTACCTTTAGCCAAAATCCATCTATAATATCAAATTTTGAGCCAAAAAATACAAAGAGTTGACCATCTGTTGATTTCTAGTTTGAGAAACCTGTAAACGCGACAGCTTAAAAATATAATGACATAAATATATGAAATTTGGTATGTAATTTTTGTCTGCAAGTGCCGCTCTATGTAAAATTTATGTTTCAATCGGCTGTGAAAAGCCCATATGAAACACAAAATTGATTTTCGAATACTATTATGGCATAACAGGAGTAATCTCTAAAAACAGCAAATTAAATTTAAAATTTAAAAAAATCGAGCTCTGCAATTTCAAAGTTCAATGTTATCATGTGGAAACATTATTATTTTTAAAGTAATATTTGTCTTAATTAATTTAATTCATTAACCAATTTAAACAGGTTTGAAGCAATAATGCGACAATAGAAATCATTCTTCTATATATCGAGAATCGGGTACATGGCAGACATTCATGTCCAATTGTAATTTTTGTAGCCAATAAGTCGCCAAATTTGACATACTTTTCTATCATTTTCTAGTAACCCTACAAGCGAAAATTCATGCCTCTAAAGCGATAAATCGACACTTTTCTGCTCGTTCATTTTGTGGCTTCAATAACACCTCAAACCCATACGAGATCATATTATCACATGATAGAAACGTTTTAACAAGAAAAAAATTTAATAATGCCGCCATTGACTTTAACTTTTGAATTACAAATTAAATTTTTAATGGGTTTTTTTGGCGATAAATCTCTAAATGTGTTCAAACTCGCCAACTCACCTTTATTAGAAAGTATACGAGAAAATTTTGGAAAGACCACTCATGCTAGTTATAAATTAATAATAATTGTGAGGAGTTTTTTCTTAATATACCTACTTATCTATTTTTTTATCTTTGAAAATTGTTTTTGCTATGCATATGGATCTAGAAGTAATTCATTTTGAATTTGCTTTAAAAAGTGAAAAGTATTTTTGTTGGTGTGGTACTAAAATTTTGAGAATATAGAAAAGGTCAAATTATTTTCTTTTCAAACCACCAATTGTAATACCTCTTTTCCCCCTTGAACAGATAGCACCCCCTTGTGGTGTATTGCAGAAGACAATCAACTGAATGCTAGACCTGCAGCCTGAGGGTAACCTTTTCTCATGCGCAACAATTGCTCTGATGTCGACTATTTTCGGCTGGAAACCGTGGAAACCCTCCACCATACTGTTCTTTAACCTAATTTTCTATGTGGGTCTGCAGTAATAAGTGTTCGTGAATTTTGTAGTGTAACTGTGTTTGTGAAGATTAAAAATTATGTGTTTAAAACCGGGCAGTTCCTTAGAAAACCACAACACACAATTATAAGAAATTCATCCTAAAATGATCAAATCATCACTATGTTAAAAGAAATCTTTAAACCACTGCAATATATTTCTATTCTTATTTACTTTTATATTTTAACTAGGGTGTATCATTGTCTGTATATAATAAGAGAACTATTTGAAAAAAAGATATAATTATGTGATTAATGAGATACTAATTAACGGCAACAATTCGACAAATTTACTTCCAAATTCAATTACGACTTTTAAGTATTAATCATTCGTATTAAATTTTATCTATCGAGCTTTTTACGTTTAATAGTTATTACATTTAATTCTTCTCAGGAAATCAAAAATGGCTGACTTCGTCCAAATTTGATAAAAATCTGAGAAATTTTCATTCAAAATTTGATAGAAATCTTCAAATTGTTATTCAAAATTTGATGGAAATTTTCAAATTTATGTTAGAGACCACATGTCGAATTTCATCCTTCTAACTAAAGCGATTTTGGGTTATCGTGTTCATAGACAGGCAGACAGACATAATCACAAAAATTGGCTTTTAGGGCTCAGGATAGGACAGAACATGTCGAAATATCAAATTTCTATATTTTGACGATTGCAATAATTTTTTTTGTATACTTTGTATGAGTAAAAGAAAAAATCTAGATGAATGAAATCTAACACACAGATTTAACATTTAAAACGTGTATCCATATCGAACTTTGAATCGAATCTGATTAAAAATGGATCGTCTGCCGATCTGTACTTTCACATGCATGTAAACACGGCACGGTTTTTAAAAGGTTGACTTGCTTTTACCTGTATTGCTTTATTATTATGTATGCTTCTTTGACAGCATATGCGCTTTTAAAAGGTTTACATAGAACTATGAAATCATAGTAGTTATTTCATCTCAAAAAATCGGTCGAGCTCGAAAACTTTGTTTGCTAGCTAGAAAATTAAAAATAAAATTTTCAAAAAACTAATATTATATATATATATATATATA
>JAOUZG010032472.1:19316-33255 GCA_026289955.1 Argiope argentata | reverse complement strand
TATATATATATATATATAAATTGTAATTATTTAATAAAAAGTAACTAAAATGAATTTTTTCTTTGTTAACCTAAGTAGGAATTGATTTAAATAAATTGTTTTTGATATTACTTGTTCTGCCGTTATTTCGTGTATTTTTGTGTTGTTATTCATGATCAATCTAGTTGAACACTTTGCGTTATATACCCACAAAGATTTCAGTATTATTACACTTTTTATTTTATGAGATACAAAATTTTAAAACTGAGTTATTTCTGTATCATAAAATGAAAGAAAGGCTGTATTTAAATGATAGGAGATAGTGACTTCAACAATAGAACCGGTAACATTAGTTGATTTATTAGTTAATTAATTATTTGTTTTCAGTTAACATTCAGCTATCAATTAAAAGAATCAGCATATGCAAATTAATTTGACTAAATTAACAATTCACTATTATATTTCATTCATTCCAAAATTTCATTTTAATCCATTATGAATTGTGAAATGTAAAAATATGTAATAAAAATATCAAAAATAAACCGAACATTTTTTGGAAATGGATTCCATTCTTAAATATTATTTCGAATTATGCCTACAAATTGAAACATTTCAACATGATGATGCCGTAGGACTGAATTATGTGCCTTTTTATTATTTTTAAAATTTTAATCTTAGTTATATTGCCACAATAGTATGTACAAAAATAATCTATATAATATTATTATGAAAACCGTCCTGTGGGTATATAGTGAAAGAAGTCAAACATGTTGTATAATAGCTACCAGAGTTTTATATTACAATTAACCGTTTAACTGGCATGCCCGAGTGCCATACGTGCGTCGATTTATCGAATTTTAATGTTTGTAAGCAAAAAATAAACCATTCATAACGATTATAATTCAATATTAAAATTACTGCAAATACATAAATAAATCCAGTACTCAATGGATTTATATTTGAATCAAAATAAGAAAATATTCTCAAAATAGAAGCTGTCATCTTATTAGAAAGTAAAGAAAATAAAACTGTTAAGTGGATAAACATGAAGCTCTAGCATTATAATGAGATACAGAGTTTGCAAGCAACAGAACCTGTGATTATTCATGCAGCGAGTGGACGGTAAATGAGTCAATAGTAATAGCGGTTAGAATTCATGGTTCTCTCTCCACGAGAATAATCTCAGATAGAGAATTCATTCAATTTTCTTATAATGTTTATATAAAGCTTTTCACTGAATTATGGAACTTTCCTGAAGAATCTCCAGATCACGGATCCCAATAGAGAGAATGACAAAATTTCTATATATTCAAGGGCCTTATTTCCGCACTGGCAATAATTTGGTAATAAAAATTTTCAAATTATTTGCCTACTCTCCAAACAATTGTTATGTTTGCTACCAGAGTCGAATGTCGTCGATGTGGAATAGCTCATCATATCTATCATAATCTATCGTAGATGATGTGTAAATCTCTTTTTTAACGAGGATCCTAGCATTGCAAGCTGTTTTTGTTGTTGCTAATGGCACCTGCAATGGACAAGCCCTCCACTGATATAGCTGAAGATTTAAGCCGAAAGGAGCGCCTCTTGTTTTAGAAGTAGCGCCAACTAGGGCCAAGATTACGACTTAGCGACACACTTTCCACATTTGCTTGCACAGTCCCCTTTTTACAGGGAGGGCACAGTCACTCATCTCACAGATAGAGCATAGAAGAACAACCATGCCCAAGCCGGGATTCGTACCCGGGACTCCCAAAACACGAGGAAGACGCGCGCTCTCTGTGCCAGAATGCCGGCATACCAAAGAAATACTAAGTACAGGGTGCATTAAAAAATTCAACAAGGAAATTTTAAGGATTTTCTTCATTTGAGATCCTTTTAATTCTATTACGAGTTTTCCGGATATGTCTTAAGTACTAAATGGAGGCAGGATTAACACCCTGGATTGGCGAGCATATGGCGACTTGGCGAAGAATTTGGCTACAAGATAGCAAATGATGTTGATCCTTCTAGAACCTTCTTTGATAGAATTTACGAAATCGATAGCAACTTTAAGTAAGTAAGTACTTTCAAAAAATTCGACAAGGAAATTTTAATGAATTTATTTATATGAGATCATCTTAATTTTATTACCAATTTGTAATATTGTTTTCCTGCACGGTCCCTTTCATGGCTGAAAAGAAAGTTTTCCAGATTGTTCTTAAATACTAAATGGATGCAGAATTAACGACTTGGATTGGCGAGTACATGGTGAGCGACTTGACGAAGAATTTGGCTGCAAAATCACAGATTACAAAAATGGTAAGAATCCGTGTTAATGCATTAGCACACAAATTAACCTGATCCTTCAAAAACTTTCTTTGATAGAATTAACGAAATAGATAACACCAACGTAATATTAAGTATTAAGTATATTAAAAAAAATTCAACAATGAAATTTGAATGAGTTTCTTCATATGAGATACTTTTAACTCTATTATGAATATGTAATATCGCTTTCCTGCTCAGTCACTTCCATAATTGAAAACAGAGTTTTCCAGATAGCTCTTAAATACTAAATGGATGCAAAATTGACGATTGGCGAGTACATGGCGACGTGGCGAAGAATTTGGCAACAAGATCGCATCCTTTTGGCTGAGAGTTCGAACCCACCAGCCGAAGATTCACTATGCGTGTGGTGGTCGGTGCACGTGAAATTTGTCATGGTCACAAAGTCCTGCATATCGGGAGTAATATCCGCTGGGGGTACTGTGTCAGATATGATCGCTCTCTGTTCCTGATCTAAATTACGATATGTGGTCGAATGAATGAATTGTATGAAGTTTTCATTAAATGGTTTGTGACGTATGTGAGCTAGAATTCAGATTTCTGCACAGGGACGTTCAGGGGTCCATACCCTCAGAAGTGATCCCCCGGGGGGCGCCTCCTAATTGGGGATGAGATGCTTCCGGTATGGTGGTTGGATCTCACCAACCCGGTGGGTACACTAATGGATGGGGGTTAGAGTCCTCCCGTCGATGATGGGACGTACTTCCTCCAGGGAGGATTGTACCGTGGCACCCTCACCACATTTGCTTGCACAGTTCCTTTCAACAGGAGGGTATAGTTCACACATCTCACAGATAGCACACAGAAGAACAACCATGCCCAAACCAGAGTTCGAACCCGGGACTCCCAGAACACGAGGAAGACGCGCTACCACGGTGCCAGAAAGTCGGCACATTGTAAGTAAACAATATTAATGTAGCTCGAGACGGCAACAATCCAGCAAATAAAAAAAATAAAAACTTTTATTATGAAGAACATTTAAAATATTTTTAAAAATTTAATTACATAAAAAAATAGGGAAATGAACTTAATGAAGATTAGGACCAGATATTTAAAAGAGTAAATTTGTGAAAAAATAGACTTTGTACGAGAATATGCTTTGAAATTTTAAAGAAAGATATTAAATTTTTGATAAAAAAAGGAATTAAAATTTTGAAAAACTCTTTTTTGGTAAGAATTTATTAAAACAAAAACCAACAACATGCTGAATTTCACCACTTTTGCACCAACAATCTGTTTTGTTAGCAAGTTTTGAATAATTTTCACATCTGGTTGGTGCCGTTTTGAGATAAAAAACGAGCCAATTGATATTATCGTACTTGTAATAATCATGTGATAATCAACCGAAGCAAAATAAAATTTCATAAAAACTAAGATTTTAAACAAGCTTTAACAAGTTGCTAATATTTGAGTTAGCAAAGTAAATACTCAGCAACTAAGAAGATTAACAAGCTAATTCTACCACAGTCAAAAACTTCCCAAACATAGGAATTTTCGAAAAAAAGTTGTTAAAAAATTCTTGCCAAAGATTTAAAATGAATTAATTATGCCTCTTACCTCAAGTGCCGATGTAAAATATTAATTACGACAAACAAATTCAATCAATGACACGAAGTAAAAAGTATGGAAATATTTCATGGAAGTAAAACATAGTTGAACTCAAGTTGCGATAAGAAAAAGAAATGGTTAAATTCTCACGAGTTTACTTAAGAAGTGGTGCTTACCAGATGAAGCCTTCAACGAGCCTTTATCATGCAAACATTTATTCCAAAAGTGTTCGACGTGAATTCTTTAAAAGGATGCGTTTGGAATGTGTTTTATGTAGAATTATTTGAATACTTTAAGGAATTCCAAGCTGGCGAGCGTCCTTGAAGATACTTTCTTGAAATAAAACTAAGTCCCGACTTTTAAGTGCCTTGGAGGTTTCAGTGTTAGGACAAGAAGTGGAAGTAAAGATTTTTGTCATTTACTGGAATAAATATTTAAAAGTGGCCCTTGGCACTGCTTTTATGCTGCCATTTATTCGCGGGATCACCTACTTACCATGTTTTGATCTTTTTGGCATAATTTAAGAACAAGATTTGAAATAGTTCAGCTTTGAAATATAAAGTAGACAAGGAAGGAAAGGTTACTTTGCAATGTTGTCAAGAAGTATCAAACGTAAATTGATGCTGCTTAACAAAAAATTATTTGGATGCAAGTTATTTAAACAATCTGCGGAATCTGGAAATAATTTCACTTTAAAGCACAATGTAGGCAAGGAAGGAAAGGTTACTTTGCAATTTTTTCAAGCAGTATCAAGTGTAAATTGATGCTGCTTAGCAAAAATTATTTGGACGCAAGATACTTAATTAATCTGCAGAATATTGAAATAATTTTGCTTTAAAACACAATGTAGGCAAGGAAGGAAAGCTTACTTTGAAATTTTATCAAGCAGTATCAAACGTAAATTGATGCTGCTTAACAAAAAATTATTTGGATGCAAGATATTTAAACAATCTGCGGAATCTTGAAATAACTTTACTTTAAATCACAATGTAGGCAAGGAAGGAAAGGCTGCTTTGCAATGTTGTCAACAAGTATCAAACGTAAATTGACGCTGATTAACAAAAAATTATTTGGATGCAAGATACTTAAATTATTCGCTCGATTTTTAATTGTACTTTTCAATGTTATCATGGGAGATCATGATGTTGTTTTGGTTAAGAGGTTTTGAAGTCTCCGAAACATTCTGGCAAAAAATATGTTTACCAGCTTTTACCAATTGCATTATTATTATGTATGCTTCTTTGACAGCAGATGCGTTTTTGAAAGGTTGACCTACTTTTACCAGTATTGTTTTATTATTAGGTATGCTTCTTTAAACTTTATCCACTGACAATACTGATAAGTACCATTTAAATCTGGAATATATTTTAGCAATATGACTATTTTTGTTGATGATATTCTAAAAAACACGGAGAATGTAATTCAAATAGCAAAAAGTTAATATAAGCTAAAAGTAGGAAAGAAAAATATTTAATTAATAATTAAATTAAGATATTTCTTTTAATTAAAATTTATATCTTGGGTCACCTGGGATTATTCTGCAAGGAAACTTAGCTACTGGTGCAAAAATGAAGTTGGAAAATTGATGGCAACATAATTCAGTAGATGAAGGGTGAACAACAGATGCGTTTTTAAAATTCTGACTAAGAACTATGATATCTTAGATGTCATTTCATTACAAAATTGGTCGAACACCAAAACTTTACTTTACTTGAAAAATTGAAAATGAAAGCTATATATATAGCTATTGATGGCATATTTGGGATTTCTAAATTTCTATAATACATGCATATTAATAAATCGGTACCGTGCTTTTAGCTTGTTATTGTGTTTCTTAATGCTCTTGTCCTGGATAAGCTCGCTGAGGTAGTCAGCGATTTAAGTCGAATCAGCGTCTCTTTTTTTGTAGTAGCACCAACTAGAGCCAAGAATACGACTTTTGTTACTCACTCATCACATTCACGCGCCTTACAGATACAACAAAAATGAAAAAAACCTGTCCGAACCGGGACTCGAACCCTGGAAGCTCAGATCACGAGGAAAATGCGCTACCCCTATGCCGGGGTAACGAGCTTTTAGCTTGGTCTCTAATGATACAGTTCCTTGTAAAAAAACACTGTGCTTGTGGCATGGGTACTCTAGTGACATGTGTACCTATAGAAAACACTGTGTTTCTGGCTTGGGTATTCTAGTGGCAGGTTTCCCCACAGAAAACACTGTTATTATGGCTTGGGTAATCTAGTGGCATGTTTTCTCATAGGAAAGACTGTGCTTATGGTTTGGGTACTCTAGAGACACGTTTTCCCACAGAAGACACTGTGGCTTGGGTATTCTAGTGACAGGTTTCCCATAGAAAATATTGTGCTTGTGACTTCGATACTCTAATGATATGTTTCCCCATAAAAATATTGTCTTTGTGGCATGGGTACTCTAGTGACATGTATACGTATAGAAAACACTCTGCTTATGGACATGTTTCCCCGTAGAAAAAATCGTACTTGTGACTTGGGTAATCTAGTGGTAGGTTTCCACACAGAAAACACTGTTATTGTGACTTGAGTGATCTAGTGGCATGTTTCCTCATAGGAAAGACTGTGCTCGGGGTTTGGGTACTCCAGTGACACGTTTCCCCACAAAAAACACTGTTATTGTGGCTTGGGTATTCTAGTTACATGTTCCTCATAGAAAACATTGTTCTTGTGGCTTGGATGCTCAAATGATATGTTTCCCCATAGAAACATTGTCTTTGTGGCATGGGTACTCTAGTGACATGCGTACCTATAGAAAACACTGTGCTTGTGGCTTGGGTGATCTAATGGCATGTTTCCCCACAGAAAACATTGTTATTGTGGTTTGGGTAATCTAGTGGCATGTTTCATCATAGGAAAGACTGTGCTCGTGGCTTGAGTACTCTAGTGACACGTTTCCCCACAGAAAACACTGCTATTATGGATTGGGTATTCTAGTGACATGATCCCCATACATAACATTGTGCTTGTGGCTTGGATTCTTTAATGATAGGTTTCCCCATAAAAATATTGTCTTTGTGGTATGGGTACTCTAGTGACATGCGTACGTATAGAAAACATTGTGCTTGTGGATTGGGTAATCTAGTGACATGTTTTCCCACAGAAAATACACAGTGAAATGCATTTTTGAGATTTCTCTCGGAACTGAAAATAGGTGGAATGGGGCAACTGACCATTCCAATTATATCTAGAATTAATAAGATTTATGAAATAAAAATTGGTAAAATCGGATCAGTGGTTGTAGCTGGAAGGTAGTTTTTTTATGTACTTCCCAATTATTTTAACTTTATGATTAGTAATAAAAATAGTTTAAATTTAATACATCTGTTAAAAAATATAATCAACTTCCAGAATGAGATTATCAACTTCATGATTATTTTGAATAATATTATCAGGTGTTTACATAAAAGAAAGCAACTGTCATTTGAGAACGCAAAGATTAAAAAGCATATCAGATATTTTATGAGAACAACACTTATTCAAATTTGTTAAGTGGAGGCTTTTAAATCGAAAAGAGACAATAAGTTAATTCCATCAAATGCTATACTTTTTGCAGGATCGCAACTCTTTTAAAAGTCATTCAAAGTTTAAGTGTAATTTGAAATGAATTTATTTTATTCACCAGAGTATGATTCTTAGTGAAATATTAATTAACCCTAGTAAATTGAAATATGAGTATTTTTTAAAAAAGAACATCACAACCTCATTTACTCGCAAAACTTTAGCAAGCAACTAATGTAGCAAAAAGTGGCGCTAATCTCACGAGAGTTTAAAGAAAAAAAACTTGCGGAATGAAGTCCTTTTCCAGCTTTTATCAAGTAAACATTTATTCCAGAAGTTTTGGACGTGAATTCTTTCAGGGGAGGAGTTTGAAGCCTGTTTTATTTCCAATTTGAATACCAAAAGCGGTTGGAAACTGGCGAAGGTTTTGAAACGTTCTTTCTCGATATAAGTTAACTTACGACTTTTAAGTGCTTGGTAAGTTAACATTGGATGCGAAACGTCGGAGACAAGATTTTTGTCACATCTTTGGAATGTTTTAAGTGGCCAATTTATTCCCTAGAGACCTATTCATGCATCTTCCTGGTAGTGAAATCGACTACTTAAGAGTGCTTTCGATCTTTTTGGCATCTGTTAAAAATAATATTTGGAATAGTTTCACTTTAAATGTAATGCGTAGAGAAAGAGAGAAATTACTTAGTAGCTTAAAATGTTATGGTTTGTTATGTGAAACTTTTGATTTCATCAAAATATAATCTATTCCCTAGGAAATTTTGGGAAACAGTTTTTGATATTCGTCATCAAATGTCAGCAATTAATAGGAAGTGGATTTTTTTCTCAATATTTCTTTTTTGATCAAGTGAATTTTATTTGAAATGTCCCTGTAGTTAAAAGTTACGATAGTTTTTTTTTGTTTGAATTTTTCCTGAGATTTAAAAGGAATGGAAGAAAAAAATTTCTTTTGATTTTCTAAGAGGTTTTGGTCTTAGTTTTTATTTGAAAGAAAATAAAAATGTGAAATTCGTTTTCTTTTTCAATTGCTTATAGGGACAAAAGACAAAAGAAGAGAATAAAATTAATTAATTATCAAAAGTTATTCACAGGCACGATTACTTTCCCACATAATCGCCGCAAAAATTTATACATTTGTCATATCGTTTTATCAGGTTCCCGATTCTCTTTTCGTATAATATTGTCCCTCGCGATACTATATCAATTTTAAATTTCTTTAGAGATTCCTCATTATCCCAGAAGTTTTTAAAAGTTTTCTTTTAAAAGAAAAAAAATATGATGCCGGAATGTTACAGCATTCTCAGTAACCCTAAAACCCTCCTTCTCAATTTCGAGCTGTGATCAGAGCTCGACTTAGCCTAATAGGGGTCCAGGGTAAAAACTTATTTGAGCCCCCGTCCCTCTGCCTATTTTTTTTTGAAAAGCAATGTTTAAAGTAGTTCATTAACCCTTTGCAGTCCGAAAAATAATTCAAAATTATTTACCTAATACAAAGATTTGTTTACTGCTATTAAAAATAAATATTTATAATTCTTTTCAGTTGAATATCTTAGAAAAATTATTCTACATATCTCTAGAAAAGTTAATCTCTATGTAGGCATTTTTAACAATTAAATTTGAATATATATATATATATATATATAAATAAAACGTCAAAATGATGCACAGTCTTGAATTGTGAGTCAGAGGCACCATCGGAGTACAAAGGGTTAAAGAAGGAGACGTAAAATACACTTTTTATTCGATTTGGGAGCCTCCTCTGATGTGGGGCCCCGAGGTACCTCCCTTAGTCAGGCTCTAGCTGTAATAATGTGCTGTCTGTGATGATTTCGGTGTGATGATGTGATAGTTCATTGAGATGAATGATTTTCTTCTACAATTCAGTTCAACATTTAATTGATTAAAATCTCGAAAGAACCGCTTTGAGGTGCACATTTCTAGTTTCCAAGGTATACATGTGGCAAATATGGGAGCTATAGACCAAACGGTTTAGTTTGTAGATCGACCACACACACACACACACACACACACACACACACACACACACACACACACACACACACACACACACACACACACACACACACACACACACACACACACCTTTTATTGACCCTTATTATTAGCATAGATTCAAGGGACGCGAGATTCTTGCATTAAATATTTGATCTCGACGCTGGACTTACCGAAAGTAATAATAATCATTATTATTATAAACTTTAAAATAGATTCGAACATATGGTTTGAAAATTCATTATTTGTCACTGCTTTAGTCTTGATTTGCTTATTTTTATCATTTCATAACATGATATTGATTTGGGAATGATGTTTGTGGTTCAACAAAAAACCGTAAGCAAAAAATAAAAAAAAATCCATAGGCGAAAAATTGAAATCTTATTACCTGCACGAGCATCTCAAAATATCAGCTTTTAATGGCATGATACCGTCCCATTTACAAAAGCTCTGATTTTTTTTAAAAAGTTAGTGACTACAGCAAATGAAACCTAGAAAAATGTCCTTTTGAGCGCGTCATTATACGAAATGAAATAAACAGGAAACGTGATGTTTTTTAAACCATAAATGCGAGACAAAGTTTTTTGGATCGTTTGCAATACTAGAGTGACTCATTCGATGAAACCATTAAAATGAATAAAAATATAATTTAACTCGCACGAGCACGTGGTGCTTGGCCGTTCAAGAAATCATGTTCTGACATGATACATTGAAATATGCATAGCAGATTTCATTTTAATCTTTATTTTATTATTATTTATTTTATCTCATATAATTTGATATTTCCTCAGATCTCAACAATAACATTGTTTTTATCTTCTAACCACTTGAAGATAAATTAAATCCAACATTTCCTGAGAGCCCTTTCAAAGGATAAACCCCAATTTGTTCATTCATTCATTAGAACGAAAGATTTAAAAGATCTCTTTCCATGAATGAATTCCTCCTGACGCTCTCTGACAAATGAAAACAATATATCTGGGAGATGAATAATGAATAGGAATCTCATCGGAAAAAAATAAAGATGAATATATTTCTCCTTTTCTTTATCTAGACCTAATAAATATTTTATTCCCACATATATATATCTGAAGAAATCTTTCCATTCCATATATAGCAAAGCAAAAGGAAAACAATACAGCCGATTTTTTCCGCTTCTGATTATGTGATTAATATTCATAGGTTGCTCGATAAATTTATATCTTTATTAATAAAAAGGATGTGTATGTTCGTGCTAAAAAAACAACACATTTAACCTGATGCTACCAAATTTGGTATAGGTTATTTTGGAGGATAAAATGTGCAGTTTGGAGCGATTTTTTTAATTAATTAAATACGAAGCTAAATTTTGAGGTTTTTAGAAACACCGACAGCAAATATTATTGCACGGAAATAAATTTTACAGCTTTTCAAAATTTGAAAAATTGTCTTTTTAATGATACCAATTCAACAGCCATGCCTATTTTTCGTGAATTTTGACATTTTTTTAAATTTTTTTTGCCTGATTCCCAATAATTAGTTGCATTGATGAGGATCTCTGTCCGTTTTACAACGGAAAGAGGGGTGCAGTAGCTTCTGAGGGTATGGACTCCTGGGCACCCAAGGGCAGAAGTTTGACTTCTAGCCCATATGAAGATGAGACACACTTATCACATTCACTTGCACAGCCATTTTTTACAGGGGGGAACATTCACTGACCTCACAGATAGAGCACAGAAGAACAACCATGCCCTGACCGGGACTCGAACCGAGGACACTCAGATCAGGAGGAAGAAGCGCTTCCTCTGTACCAGAACGCCGACATTAGTTACATTGTTGTCCCGAAATGCACTTTTCCGTTAGTCGGACGGCAGCGTAAAATCGCCAAAGAAATTTAGTAGAATACAATATTTGGCGATTTCTCGCTACCACCTGGCTAACGGAAAAGTACCCCGAAATTCAACTCGTTTTTATGGTTCCATCTAATATTTAATCGTGTTATTTAATTCCGTTATTGAAGGTCAAAGAAGGACACTATTTAAAGTTTGTGCAGTTGAAAAGGCAAATAAAAAAGTAAAGTAACAAAACCGAGTAATTTAGATGATAAATAAGCAGGATATTTACATTTTTAATCGCGATGTTGTGGATTATCCCCATTAGAAAGTTTAATGTACACAATACACAAAATTAAAATAGCACTGCCTTAATATCCGCCAACTTGGTGGAATCATTTACATAAAAATATATCCAAGCTAAGCAGCTAGAATTATATATATGTCACCATTAAAGTATATAATGCAGTTATTTTATAGAATACCTAGTTATTCCATGAAATAACTGATCGTGTCCGTTAAAGTGTGTAATATGTTATTAATTTGACACTTTAACTAGTTATTCTATGAAATAATTAGGTATTCTATAAATTAACTAATGAGGAACAGTTAAAGTGTAAAATAAAAGAAATTATCTCAAATGAAATAACCAGGCATTCTCTAAATAAACTAATGATAGACAGTTAAAATGAAAAAGAAGTAATTTATCTAATTTATGCAGCGTATAAATGGCATTTATGGAAACGTACCATAAAATCATTTGTTACAACCAGGATTACTAAAATGACACTTGGAATTAAAAAGAACAATATTTCTAAAACAAAAACATTTTTTGTTGACACACTGGGTTTTACACGAATTTTTAAATTCATGATCAGTAACTAAGTTTTGAGCAGTAGCAACCGACCGGAGCGATATTTCGACATCCGGTAATTCTTCGATTTTAATTCATTTTTGTCAGCAGACCCTGAACTGGCATCTGGAATATAATTGCTTTATACGGCCGTTTCTTGTGCCCAATTGGAAAAATCCTTCTTCGGTTATTTTTATGATGATAGCTAAAATAGATTTGGCATCACCTTTTCTTCTGTCAACTTCTGGCACTTGCATACGGACGGTAAACCCCACAGATGTTTCAGAATGAAATTTAGGGGTAAGATTCAGAATGAGTAGGGGTGGAAGGAATAACTAGGTATTCTATAAAATAATGGATTTCATACTTTAACGGTAACACAAACACACACACTAATATATATATATATATATATATATATATATATATATTTATTATTCTTGGCAAACCAGTTGGTCGCTTCAGTTGACTAGTTTTTATATGAATGTAGATGTCAAATTAAATATACTTGTTCGGAGGCATCTGCATCTAAAAAAATTCTATGGAATGAAATCAAATTTCATTTGCAGACTGTAGAAGGTATGAGAAAAGGAATTCCGGAAAAAAACCTCTTTCAATGACATTGTTGGATTATCTTGTAGAAAACAAAAGGCCTACACACGGAAACTATTGCCTTGGGCCGGATATTCTAATCCTGATTAATGAAAGATTAGTGTAATCCCAAAATCTCCAAGTAAACCCATTATTTTGGGTGATTTTGGCGTGAACTGAGAATCATCCAGTAAACTTATACGTTGAGGTCTTGGAGTAATCTAAAAACCTGGGGCCATGAAATAAACCCTGCTTTTTAAAAATTTGGTATTGTAGTGATAGGTAATTCAGATAATCATCCATTGGTGTACAATTAATTTCATGCAAGCTAGATAATTGTAAAGCACGCTTTATTCAACAAAAAGCACTAAAAACAAGAAACAAAAAAAAGCGAAGCATAGCTTAAGTGTACGCAACAAACTTCACTAATAAATAACACATAAATAAAAAATTCAAATCAATTCTTACTTGGGTTAACAAAGAAATTTTTTATAGTAGTTACTTTTTATTAAATAATTACAATTAATGTAAATAATTTATCAAAAAATTATACCTGGCCAAAGCAAAATCAAGTTCGTATCCGTTGAAAATAAATCAGAACAGACTCAGAAGGCAGTAAATTGTCGTTGAATTGAGGATTCACCACCAATTGAGACAACGCAAATGGTCTCTAGAATTCAAAACCACCCTTCATTCAAAAGTTTGTAGATAATATGCGTATCAAGCTTTTCCCACGTTATCTTGTGTACAGGATCACTAAAGGCAATTTTGTTTTTATTTAATTAACTATATATTGTTATATATATTATTACTTACATATAGTATATATATTTAATTACTATATGTTGAATATATTGTTAGAAATGTAAAAACCTTGGATGAGTTCATAGACGGGCCTTCTAGTCCAAAGAGAGTGGAAATGTTAATGTCATTCTAACTTTCTTAACATTGAAGATAAGACAAGTAATATCAATAAACAATTTTTTTTTAAATCAATTCCTGCTTTGGATATTAGAAAAAAATTTATTTTAGTTACTTTTTATTACATAATTATAATTTTATTTTCGTGTTCCACTTTACAACGGAAGGATGGGGGCAGTAGCTTCTGAGGGTATGGACCTCTGAGCATCTGAATAACGATTACCTTTGTCTCAATACCCCCAGTGATATAACTCCCGACATGGAGAACTTTTTGACTAGGTTCGAACTCGCAGCACAAGGGATGCGAATCCAACGCCCTACCAACCAGGCTATCCCGACCTAACAGCTGTAAC
>JAOUZG010032472.1:0-14316 GCA_026289955.1 Argiope argentata | reverse complement strand
ATATATATATATATATATATATATATATGTCAAAATAACCATAGTGTTTCTTTACAACGGGACGTTAATAGAATTAAAATAAACCATATATGAATAGATTTCTTCATACATCCATACGTACGCATCCTTACATATGTATGGATGAATTTTAACATATCAATATAGACATATCATTCCATATATATTGATAGTTTGATTTCTTCATACATCCAATGGATTTCTTCATACATTCATATATATGTATCCTTCCATATGTATGGATGAATTTTTTTCATGCATTCATATATACATATGCTTCCATATGTATTGATGGACTTCTTCATCTATCTATCCATCCATACTTTTCCTTTCATATGTATGGATTTTTTCATACATTCATCCGTACATACATACATATTCTTCCATATATAGGGATGAATTTCTTCATACATCCATGCATATATATCCTTCCATATATATGTATGGATTTCTTCATCCATCCATCCATATCCTTCCATATATGTGTATGGATTTCTTCATCCATCCATCCATATCCTACCATATGTATCGATGAATTTCTTCATACATCCCTTCTTACATATCTTATCATATGTATGGATGGATTTCATCATACATCCATGCATATATACCCTTCCATATGTATTTATAGATCTCTTCATACATCCATATATGCATATCCTTCCACTTATATGGATGGAATTTTTCATATATCGACATATACATATCCTTCCATACCTTACCATGAAAAGCACATAATCACCTCGATGGTAAAATTTACACCCAGAAAATCCAGACACACAATAAGAAGGAACAACGAAGCGGAATAGTTTGAAGTTTTGGTTCTGCAGTGAGGGGCACATTCTGTCTTTATATTGTGGCTCGGAAATCTGATGGACGTAACTCTGGCTTACCGTCTATCAATTGAATTTAATCGTCCCAAACTAGTCATCAACAAGCTCCGAAATGGGATTTTTCTTTCTCTATATGGATTAACCTGAAATTAAATTCCGTTGGCAACTTATGGTGCAGCTGTACTTGAGCTTTATTCATGTACATGAGAGTTGATTAATTTCGACCTTATGTGAAGTAGAGATATCATTATTAGGGAAGACAGCTCTACAGACTTTTCAATAATGTTTAAGAAAAATGGTACACTCATTATTGACGAATTTGTCACCTTCAGTTCAACAATTCGTCACACTCTCGGACTGGGAGACATCCCCTCACACTTCTTACAGTCCAGATTTTTACTGTCTTGATTTACGTATCTTTTAGGATGACTTTCTTCCTGTAAAAAGGTTCTAGGCTGGCAATACTATGAAATCAAAAATTAGTATCTAGTTATCTTAACAAGCGGTAGCATTATTCCTTATGAATATGCCAAATTATTTAAAATCCCTATAATAAGTATTGACATAGATAGCAATATTGATTAAATCTGGTTGAAATATCTCAAGTTCATAAAATTTAGAGGGAACTGTTCCAAGGTGATGGTAGATTTGCCGCTGAATACTTAATCTTCTGGCACCAGAGCCAAAACGACGCTTTGGCGCTCTTCGGATCAAACTGGCGCCAAAGCCTAAAAGTGACATTTAATGACTGGTAAGTTTCGCTAATAGAGAATTCGAAGTCATTAACTTTTCAGATCGAAGATGGATTGTTAGTAATGATGATTAACACTTTTCATCTTGATGACTCAATACATTTTCCATTGATGCAGTTAAAGATATTTTGGCATAGCTTCATAGTTTACTGAATATATTAAAAGCATTATTACATTCCTACTATTAGTTCACACTCTCACTATATTTATATATTTTGTTCAAATTTTCAATCGCTAATAAAAGGTTTGTTCATCCAATGAAGTTCAAATACATTTTTTAAATTTACATTGGATGGCATTTGATATTAATACAATTTTTTCGAATATCAACTCATAAAAAATAAAATTAAGGAAAGTTGTACTATTTTATTTTTGAAAAGTTCGGTTTCGAAACAATAGATGGCGCCACGAAAATTCTGCTAAATTTTTTTCTATTCGTACCATTTGTTTACACTCTCCACATTATATATAACTTGCTCAAATTTTCAGTCGTTAATAAATGCTTAAATTATTTTTATTTAGCCACTCAAGCAGAAAAAAAATATATATTTTTTAATTTGTAGTGGATGATACTTGATTTTAATGCCATTTTTAAGCATTAATTCATTAGTTATATTTAATCAATTTTTAATACCTTAAATAGTGTTTTAGCAGTTTGTAATGAAAATTGAAATCAACAGGCAGTAGCTCAATCGGTAAAATGCGAGGATTTCAGTATTTTTCATGTGAAGGTGAAGAAATCAATCAATTCTTGCGCAGATCAATAATTTTTTAAATAAATTATTTATATTAATTGTAATTATTTAATAAAAAGTGATATAAATAAAAACTTTCTTTGTTGACATAAGTAGGTATTGACTTTCAAATTTTTTTTATTACTCGTTTTTATTTTAAGATGATGTTAAAAGCTTGACAATACTTAAAAATTTTAGTATCTGATAATCACAGGAATTGATTTGAACATACAACCGTCTGATTAAAAAGAACTTTTAAAATACCTTTTTCTTTTCTACATCTTTATTAAAAGGGATAAATTGGGATTTTTACTAGCAAAGGCTGTCATCCCCTATTAGCAAACAGTCAGAGTTAATAAATATCAGAAAATTTCAGTGAACGAAGAAAATAAAGTAGCACCTTCAGAAAACAGTTTTTTTTTTGTATCAAAATTTTAAAAGACTAAATATTTTGAGGATTGAAAGTGAACTTGCTCCTAAGGTTTGTCCTTTGAGTTGAATATTTCAAATTACCCACAAGAATAAATCCGATGGCATTTTCTTGGTTACAGGACAGACAGTCATAATTGATATTAAGTCAAAATTTATTCAATAAAGTTGAATGATTAACAACTACTGGGATATTAAACGGGCTGTTATTACATTTTATCTTTTAGAGTTCGAAAATCAACTTTTCTGTAGACAATTTCAAAGATGATATACAGTACAATGAATTCCATCATCTAATTTTATTCCTTAGGATTTTAAAAACTTTCCTCGAAAGCTTTTAAAAAACCGTCTTTTATTCTTTTCTTTCCTCTCACATCCATATGAAACCACTCAGGAGCGATTTATAATTGAGGAATGAGGATTTGATATGGTATAATATTAGTAGTACTGTAGCGTTAGCCTTATAAGCCAGATAACATCTACGATACTGAAGTTGACTTTTGGTGTAGTGGATATGTTACTCGGCTACAGGCCCAAGCGTCGCAGGTTCGTACCGCGACCTTCAATAGCTACATTGGCGATTTTGAAAACGCAACCTTCCGCCATCTATGCTCAGCAAAATTGTCAGACTCACTTGACGTAAGCTAAAGGCCCCCCAAAAAAAAAATTCGTCAGACCCACTAAACGAGCAAGCAGCAACTCGCCATAACACTTGGCGCAAAACAAAAATCGTTCGCTTCTTCGCCGATTCACTGGTGGGGGAGTACTGTAACGCCAGCCTTATAAGCCAGACAACATCCACGATACCGAAGACGACTTTTGGTGTAGTGGATATGTTACTCGGCTACAGGCCCAAGCGTCGCAGGTTTGTACCGTGACCTTCAATCGCTACACTGCCATTTGCAGCATGAAGTCACCACTAATTTTGTTATTAGAAAGGGTTGAATTTCAAACTTGGCGACTTGGCATTGTTTGTATCTTTGTGTGGTGAAGCGGTGCTCTAAACTCAACTTCAACCAAGGATTCTTTTTCCTTATTTTTAGTGAACATTTAGAAATCGCATTGTACCACTAAGTATCACACGGGACTTACAGAAGCAGACAACACATTACATAAAGACATCACATACAGAATAGCTACACACGCCTGACATTCTCTTGCACAGCCCCTTTTAACAGGGTAGGGGTACATTCAGAACAACCATGCCCGAATCGGGATTCCACTCCAGGACGCCCCTGCAACGAAGCGCTACCTCTGTGTCAGGGCTTCGGCTTCTTTTTCATTTGATACCTCTTTCTTTATTTGTTTTTATTAAGATCATACGGCAGAGATAACTCGGACAACTTTGTATAACTATAATACAAACATACAATAAAATATCTCAATAGAATAGTAAGAATAACTTCTTAATTTAATTAATTTAATTTCCCTCAATAATATATTTAGTATATATAATAATTATAATTAGTCCACATCTAATAATTAGTCACATCAAAGAAATTAATAATACACCACATTTAATCCAGATTCTTATTTAAGAAATATGAAATTTACCAACTTTTATAGAAATTCAGTTATTCTCATGCTTGTGAAAGGCGAATTTTTGAAATCAGTTTATTACTAACTTCCTGTTGTTCTGGAATTATGGAATTGTTTTCAAGAGTGATTCTTGAATAAAAATGCAAAAATTTAGATTGTTTTTAAAACTTGATAATAAATAAATAAATTTATCAATATGATCCAGTATGTGTGATATATGGCAAAAAATTTGAGAAAATATTTTATAAAAATGCAATTATTATTGTAATAAAAAATTATGGATTATTTTTGAAGAACAAAACGTAGAAAATAACTATTAAAAAAAGAAATGTTTTTAATAGATCAATGATAAACAGAGTATGATTTTTTCCATCTAAGATTAAGCGGTGAAAAAAATAATAGAAATACTCAATACTGAAAATATACTTAAGTAATTAATCCTCAATGATAGCCGTAAAAAATTAATTAAAAATTAAAATCTAATGGTATAAATATCCATTTTATGTATATAGTTTTTTTTTGGTTTTTCAGACTTTTTTTTATTTTCTTACATTTTCTAAAGAGATATTGTCTATTAAAGTGACTTAAATATACAAATAATTTATTTTAATATCCATAAAATCGATGAATAAATTATCAATACATACAGTTTTAATACTATATCTTTCCCACTATTTTTGTTTTAAAAAATTGCTTTTTGATATTTTACTCATTTCTAAATCCAGTAGAATCATATTCATTATTTCTTAAGTATGAATATAAACTTTATACGTTTAAAACATATTCAATTAAAAAGCCATAAATTTAATTTCTGATATACATTAGAATCACCTTAATGATTATTTAAGCAATTCATCATAATAAACATAAGAATCATATTCATGATTATTCAAGCATGGGTAACGCACAAGAGAATTACATTCATGATTATTCAAGTTTGCGTATCATACATTAGAATCATATTTATAGTTATTCAAGCAATTGTATCTTACATTAGAATCATATTTATAGCAATTCAAGCATGCGTATCATACATAAGAATCATAATTATATCAATTCAAACATGCGTATCATACATAAGAATCATATTTATAGTTATTCAAGCATGCGTAATATACATCAGAATCTTACTCAAGAGTAAGTAGTACACATTAGAAATATTCTCATTATCATTCGAAGCTTACATAAGAATCATATTCATGATTATTTAAGCATAAATATGTTCTTAATGTATTGAAAACGCATTAAATTATCATAAATTCGATTCTAATATACATTAGAGTCTGACTTATAATTACTTAATTCATCATTCATTAGAATCATAATCAGGATGCTTAAATCATGCGTAATATACATCAGAATCATATTCATGGTTATTAAAGCATGGGTAATGTACATCAGAATAACATTTAGGATTATTCAAGTTTGCGTATCATACATTAGAATCATATTTATACTTATTCAAGCAACGGTAACGTACATCAGAATTACATTTATAATTATCCAAGTTTGAGTATCATACATTAGAATCATATTTATAGTTATTCAACCATGCGTAATGTACATCAGAATCATGCTCAAGTGTACGTAGTAGGTCAAGTGTATGCATTAGAATAATTCTCATTATCATTCGAAGCATACATAAGAATTATATTCAGGATTATTTAAGCATGAATATGCTTTTAATATATTGAAAACTCATTAAATTGTCATGAATTCGATTCTAATATACACTAGAATCTCATTTATCATTATTTTATCCATTGTAATGCACATAAGAATCAAAATAATTATGATTAAATCATGCGTAATATATCATAATCATATTCACGGCTACTCAAGCATGCATGATTTATATCAGAATCTTATGATTATTCAAATGTACGTAGCATACATTAGAATAATTTTAAGGATCATTTGAAAATTCATAGAATACATAAGAATCACAACTTAATTAAGCTTAGTTAATGATAAACACAGCATATTTCCCTATCATCAATTTGAGTTTCCATTAACAAAACACATTTCAGTGAACTGTAAAACAATACTAATTTTTCAATTGTTTGCCTGGAAAAGCCCCCATGAATGTTTTCCCATCAACGCATCAATATTCTAGACAGCTTTTGTTTTCTATTTCCAGTTCTTTACCCAAGTGATGTGAAAATTACTCTTAACCAAACAATTGCAGAAAAGACTAACCGTTTTTCAGAACAATATCTTGACTCTCACCCAGCAGACCCCTTTCTTCCTCATCCATATTTATAAGCTGCCACGTGTCACAGACAGAGACGCATCGCACGACAACCCCCCACCCTCACCTTTGGTAAGGGTGGATGGAGCTATTACTTATCCCCCCCTCTTCTTCACCCTTGAAACCTTTCTATCATAATTGATCATCAGAATCGGTTGACGTTACAGAGTTCTATTGTGCCCGACTCTAGTCTAGAAGCTGTTCGTGCAGTTGGCATAATTTGTTCGTTTTTAGAGGAGTGGACACGGGATAGAACACTCCCCCCTACAGATGATGATGAAAGGGGTATTAGAGCCCCCTTTTATAGATTTTTTTTTTCCTGTGGAACACGCGATTGTACAGATGGTAAGGTCAGAATGTATCCAATTCATATGCACAAAGCGTGTACTTGAGCTGGTAGATGAGAGATATTGGGGGGGGGGGGTAGGAAATAGAATAATTTTTATTATGTTGGGAGGGGTAGATTGAATCAAACAGAAGCTTTTGGGCATTTTATGGATTGAATTTTCCCGCATGATAACTTGGTATTATTTGTGAAAGCTGCGTGTGTTAAAGGTGGTAATTTTGAAATGTGCGTGTGTTAAAAGGCTGTTTATCTGACATATACAAATTGACATTACTTGTTATTTGCAAAAGTATCAAAGAAGTAATAACAGTCGTTATCGAATAAAACTGTCAACAGGTTGTCTCAGATAAAAATGATGGAATACCGATGAATAATATTATATTGGATTGAATAACAGCAACAACAACAATAAAAATAACCAACGTTTGGACATAATTACGATAAAAGGTAATAATCGATATTTTGGAAATTATCTATTTCATTCTGTGTTAGAAATCATTTCCTTGCGCTTGAATTAATTGTTTATTTCATTTCCAATAGTAACAAAGCAGAAAAAGTATCAACAATTTACAATAACAACAAATATCTATTACCACTAATAAAAAAGAAAGAATATGCGCAATTTTGTTGGCTTTCTACAAGAAAACCCATTTTATCCGGGAGTGTCAAATTTTAAATAAAAATAATATGAAGGGTAAAAATGAAAAATTTGGAAAATTTCTTTATTAGTTAAATTTCAGTAAAAATTTGTATTGAGAAAGTAATCTTAAAAGTCGTCGCCAGAATAGTAATCCTAAAAAGAAAAAAAAAAGATTAAAATGAAATCTGCTATGCATATTTCAACGTTTCATGTCAGAACATCATTTCTTGAACGGCCAAGCACCACGCTCTCGTGCAAGTTGAATTATATTTTCATTCATTTTTATTCACTTTAACTGTTTCATTGAAGGAGTCACTTTAGTATTGCAAGCGATCAAAAATTTTTTTCTCTTGCATTTATTGTTAAAAAATATATCACATTTCCTATTTATTTCATTTCATACAATCACGTGCTCACAATGACATTTTTCTAGGTTTTTTAATACTGTAGTCATTAACTTATTTTTTTTATCAGAGCTATTGTAAATGAGATGACAACGTGTTATTAAAAGCTGATTCTTTTTATATTCACTCAGATGATATAATTTTTATTTTTCGCCTACGGATTTTTGTTGACACCATAAAACCTCATTCCCAAAACAATATCAAGTTCTGACATGATAAAAAAAATCGTAATCGAAATTTTGTTGAATATGCACGTCATAAACGTCTCTGAACCCGAAAAGCACATTTTTGGAAAATGTCTGTCTGTCTATCTGTGACAATGATAACACAAAAACGCTTTTAGATACAGTTGAAATTTGATATACGGAATTCACACCAAATTTGGCTGCTTTTGTTAGAATTTGAACAATATCCGCTCAGATGAAGTCTGCGCGAGTGTCCGAATAATAGCACAATAACTACAAAAAGAAGAGAGCCAGATAGATAATATTTAGTACACAGATATAACATCTTTAATATAGACGCGTACCAATTTTCTTCAAAATCTAACGAGGAATTGAGTATCTGTCAGTCTGTATACTTTCATAAAGATATAAACGTATCAGCTCAAAACCCCACTGCCCTAAATATAGCAAATTTAGTGCATGATTTTGTGACTTATAAAGGTAGTTCTGTGCCAAATTTTCATTTCAATCGCTTGCGAAATACAAATTTTGTTTTTAATTACATTTGGCCGGACGCCAGGAATTAATTGCCAAAAATCTGTCGCCAAGGATGGAGTGATACATTCATTGAAAATGCTAAATTCACGCCAGAAGTTAATATTTCGTTACTCTTGTACGCCAATGCCATATAAGGCGCACTATGGCATGCCAAGTTAATTAGAGAGTATGGCAGAAAGTTTTAGGAGGAAAAAAAAGCTGCTGTTTTATTTTCTCATCAGCAGCTGATTTTTTATTCACTAAACCTTCAAAGGAAAATATCCCGAAACTTTATTTTCAATGTTTTTTCTGTATTAAATGTTTTTTCTCTTCAATGGTACAAATTTCATTTTTATATCATTTTTCTTTTAGTTGTTACTAGTTCTTAAGAAAATTTACCTTTGATGATTTTGAAAAAGGTAGATTTATATATATTTTCTTCTGAGGGGCAAGTTAAAAACATTGAAATAGACTACTTCTTAAAATTTCTCTTTTATTTCAACATCACTTGTTGAAAAAGTTTTCGTATATTTGTAATATTTTATACTACAAAAGTAGATTTTACGTTAAGGATATTAAACATAAAATAATTTTAATTCCAAACAAAGAAAAGTAAGTCATAGCAGTTTCTCCGACCCTCCTCTAAGGCACACAGATTTAAACCACGATGGCTGAATGACCGGACAGCCTCAACACTAACACTGGGGGGAACTATGACTGAGTCCTGAAGGCCCTCACCAGCCAAGGTATAACTTTTCCTGTAGGAAGTACATCCCGTCATCAATGGGAGGAGACTATCCCCACTTATTAATATACCCTACAAGGGTGGTGAGATCCAACCACCATACCGGAAGCATCTCATCCTCATTAAGAGGTGCCCCCTGGGGAAAATACATTATAAAGCAACAATAAAGTTGTTTTGGGAGAGACCTCCTAATTTTGAACCGCAATTAGAGGATAACGACGACGCCTGAGCGACACCCCCCACAATCGCAAGACAGACAAAAAATGTAAAGAACGAGCTTACGTGCACCAGTTCTTGAATAATTAATCACTGGACTGTTTATTACAGAAGTACTAGAAAACCAATGGTATATTTTTAATGTATTCATAGTATAGAGAAAATATAGCAATCACAAAAATGTTCGAATTCGATTTTTTGATGATTCTCCACGTTTGGCGAAATCGAATTACCATGCCGGAAGCATCTCTTTCTCAGTTCGAGGTGCCCCCCCCCAGAAAAACAAACAAAGAAGTGTATATCGAATAACTTTTAATAACCATGTGAAATTAGAATTCATATAAGCTGTATGCTAATTTATTAAAACTGTAGTAATAGTCTTTATATTTCTTTTTTCATTCTTATGTTTGCAATCGACTAGTTTCGTTCTTGCACGGGTACTTACGTATTAGACAGTCTTCGCCAACGGTTTAGTAACTCAACGGCGACGGATTTCAATTTGGCGATAAAGATCAATGGATTACGCCATTGCCGGATTGCCATAATTGGCGGTTTAGCAACTCATTGGCGACAACTTCAAATTTGGCGATAAAGTTGGGCGGTCTAATACTTAAGTACCCTTGCACGCATAATACAATGCGGATTTATTTTTTTAATTCTTTAGCTGTAATAACGTTTACAGAACAACTTCGTTTGCATAAACTTCGAGTTTTGTTATAATCTAGTTTCCAGTGTTTGCGTAACAGCGATATTTCCATTTAGCTCAAAGCAAACATCGAAAAGAAAAAAAAACGCTTTTGAAAAGAATTTTTAAGATTATTTGCAAAGCTCTACTTACTGATGACTTACTATTGGTTCCACAATCATAGAATTTCCGAGAAGAGAAAAGACATTTTCTCTCTTTAAACAACCTAAATAAAAACAAGAATTTCTCGACAAACCTAAATCAAACAAGAGCCAACGTTACAATTAAACTTCCAACAGAAACTCCCCTTTTTATACAAATCTTCTGAAAGAAATAACTTGAGCTATTTGGAGACTTCTTCTTAGAGAAAAGTATCATTTATTTCGCAAGAAAAACGATAGAAAAAAAGAGGAAGAAATGTCGAGGAAAATATTTATCCGAAACAGTTCCCCAGTTTTTGTCGTAGGATCAATTTTAAAAGAAAGTAACCGGATCCATAAGCAACAGAGGCTGGATTACTGTGCCTTAATCTTTTTATAGCGATCACGTGTCCTGTTGCCAACTCTATCGTTTATCCTTAAGAGAATATTTGTTCTTTTTAAAAGAGTTAAAAGGAGTGATCGAATGTTTCATAACACTTAGAAAACAATTTAAAACGAGATGTTGTTGTTGCTTCTTATGGCATTCACCATGGACAAACTCGCTGATGCATCAGTGATTTAAGCCTAATAACTATCACTTGTTTGTTGTAGCGCCAACTGGGGCCAAGAGTACGACTTTTGCTACTCACTCATCACATTCGCTTTCACAGCCCCTTTTCACAGGGGGGCACATTCACACACCTTACAGACAGAACACAGAAGAACAATCATACCCAAATCGGGACTCAAACCGGAGACGCCCAGATCATGGGGAAGAAGAGCTACCCCTATGTCAAGACGCCGGCTGCAAACCGATATAAATATCGTAAATTAGAAAAGTATTTAGAAATGTATGCAAGACAACCGTATGCCTATATGAGAATTTCATAAAATATGTTTTATGTCTGTAAATCACTTGTTTATAAAACAGTATTATTGCTATAAGTGATATGATAAGTAATAATAATTAAGTAATAGGTAATATAATTGCATATAAGTAGTACAATTAATAATAATAATAATAAGTAAAATAATTGTATATTAGTTATATAATTGCTATTAATAAATAATAAGTAATATTATTGCACTTGATATGATTAATAATAATGATAAATAATAAGTAATACAATTGTATATAAGTAACATAATTGTATATTAGTTATATAATTATTAATAATAAATAATAACTAATATAAGTGCACCTATTATAATTAATAAGTAATATAATCGCATATAAGTAGCATAATTAATAATAAGTAATAAGTAATATAATTAATAATAATAATAAATGAAAAGTAATATGATTGTATATTAGTTATATAATTATTATTAATAAATAATAAATAATATAATTGCACCTATTATAATTAATAAGTAATATAATTGCATATACGTAATATAATTAATAATAATAAGTAATATAATTGCATGTTGTATAATTAATAATAATAAGTAATATAATTACAATAAGCGTTATAATAAATAAATTATTGCAATTAGCGATACAGTATAATAAGGGATATCAATTCGTTTAAACCTTTCATTCATAGATTTCACTAAGCATGACTATTTTTTCATGTAAAACTAATTGCCATTGGCTACCAGATGTTTTGACAAATCAATAGTAGCAAAAATTTCAAATGCATATTTTGTATAACTATGTCTTATTGGCTTCTTCAGCAATATATTTTTAGCTTTAAATTATGACAGTCATGTACTCATTGTTTTGTAATCCTTTTTATGCTGTTCTATTCTTTGTGCTGTGCACTAGCTTTCTGAATTTTAGATATGTGTCAGTGCTCAAGTGCCATCTGCTATGGATTAATGTCGATTCCTGTGGTTCTTTATCATCGCTACATCACTAGTGTTAGTGTTAATGTAAAAGTATCTTTTAACATCGCTGTTAAACTGTTATTAGTTCCCAAGTGCCTGTAACTATTCTGGGGCACTAGTATCAGCGATTTCCATTCTTTATTAGCAGCAAACATTTTGAAATAAAAGAAAAACAATCTTGGAATAATAATCTTTCCACATTAAGATTCCTAAAATTAAAGTTTCAGCCTTTCTTATTTATTCAATCCCAAATATTTCCAATTATAAATTCGAGACGTTTTATCTCTATAAAATTGAAAATTATCTGCTTTCTAGAAACAATAGAAGATAAAAAGAATGACAATTTCACAAGGCTAAAATGAATGAATTCTAACGATAATTGCTAGTTAAATTGCTAGCAGGCATTTCCATATATTTATAAATCGCTATGAAAAAATGACAATATATTCTTCCAAAAACAAAGGTATCATTTATTGCTAAAGAAAAACAGAGTCAGAGATATTTATTCATAGTAGTTTTCCGACTTCTCATTGTATCTTTTTTAAGAGAAGAGGAATCGATCCATAAGTAACAGACACGAGAACATATTGATTTAATCTTTTTATATATCGCATATTTATTGCTGAAACTATTTCTTTCATTTTAGTATTTTCTCACCTTAAAAGAATCGAAGCATGTTATCTGAATACTTTGTCTCATATCAAAATGCGGTCAAAAAAGTATAAATATTGTGAATTGGAAAATGTGAGAATGCGATTGCTTTGTTTTTGTCAATCCACTGAAGATTTCAAAATAACATCAAAATAGGAAATGTATGTTAATTTTTCATAAAATCCCATCTTCTTTGAAAAGGAGAACGTTGGGCAAGTTGAATGAAAATAATACCTACATAAGAAATAAAAAAAATTGCGTTGTAACACAGGTCCCAATGTTTAAGGAACAGGTGTATACTTTTACTGTAGAAATGCATATACCTTTGCTGCTTTGTTGAAGCCCTGTACATCTTCCTTTACTTCATCGTTCAAATGGAAACATACTACCGGAATTGCTCTCTTAAATGAACCAAAGACATTGAAGTCACAGGGTGACATATCCGGACTGTACGGTGAGTGTTTCAACACTTTCTGATGGAATTGTTTAGAAGCCGCATGAGTTTTACAGGAGAGTGTAGGTGGGCATTGTCTTAAAGAAGACTCACTTGGTCTGGCCGTTTGCTTTTGATTGCTTTTCGTAATCTCTTCAAAATACTGCAGTACTGGATTGAATTGATAGTGTTCCCTTAGGGCAGGAAATCAATCAATAGGGGTCAGTGGTAATTGAAGAATCAGAAACCGTACTACAGCGTACTGTTCTGATATTGTGCATTTATGTATGACATGATTATACTTTTCAACGAGTTCCTCTATTACGAACAGCTTTCACTGTTGAATGCCATATAAAGCGTACACCCCCCATACTTCTTATAATCCCGATCTGGCTACCAGCGACTACTATCTGTAATAATACCAAAGATTCCCTTTTGGGATGTATTTCTCAGTGAGGTTTGCATGGAGATGCTGACTCCGAATATCCTCCGAATTACAAAAATTGGTTTCGTATACTTTAATTCTGGCCAGGTTGAAAGGCAACTGAAAGTTTACAGTATTTATTTTGATAAATATTCCCCTTTGATTATTCTTTTATGGCCAGCAGGAATCTTGGATTCAGAACAAACTAAAATACAATTATCTAATTTATTATTAGATAACCATACTGATTCATTCTGTTTCATTCATTAGTATTTATTGTTAGGTTTTTAAATAACAACAGTGAAGCGTTTTTATAAGAACAGATGATATTTGAGATTTTTTTTTTGAAAATGGTGTTTCTATAAATTTTTACTGCAGTATTGAAGGACCAAGATGTTAGTAAACTGACAGTGACATTGAAGATTTTTTTTTTTAGTTTTAAACATCAATGCACATGCTATCTAGTATTTTGATTTATAAATATCAAAACTTTACTTGAAGTTCATCGCTCTTGTTTTGGTAGAATAGATATATATTCAATT
>JAOUZG010032462.1:0-12847 GCA_026289955.1 Argiope argentata | reverse complement strand
ATAGGCTTGTATATCATTCGAAAACGTCTGAACCGAATGAATGACTTCCTAAGATAGGAAGTGACGAGAAAACTTTGGATGAATACAAGACATATATATATATCTATATCGGTTCAGACGTTTTCGAATGATATACAAGCCTATTTAAATATCCTCGATACCGTCGAATGACGCATTTACTGATTGCATTCATGCGGAGTAAAGATGCTACAAAATAACCATATGAAGATAACGATTCAATCTTGCTTACCACGTTATTGATGGGCAATTATGTAACAAATGAATTCAAAACGTAAACAAAAACGAAATTCGAATTCTTGTTTATTTCAAACTTCAAATCGCAACAAGTTGTTGCTAACAATAACTGTTTTCTCAAAATCAGCGTTGAGTTGTTCTTCCTATACACAGAGAGTTGAGTTGTTACAAAGTGTAACAACTCATGTGTAATGTGAGTATCTCATTTATAAGCAATAGCTGTTTAACGTCACAATTGAATTATCTTTTAAAATTATGCTCTTAACTTTATTTCATGTCGTTGGTTTCTATTTCCCAATTGGATGTGATACAATATACATAAATTTTGTATGATTATTTAATATTTTTAATATTGTTTTAGTAATATTTGCTTATTGCTTTGGTACGGCGTTGCTGGTACATACGCACTCTTTTGCCGATATTTTCCATGGTAATGTTGCATAAATGTGGCTGAATTTCGTTTATTCAGCGTTTGATTCCCTCCTTCAATGTACGCGTGCAGGTGGGCTTGCCAAAACACACTTCAAATAACCCCATAAAAAATCCATTGGTATTAAATCACGTGGTTTAGGGGACAATTCCCAAGTTTTTGAACAGTAGCCGTCAGATTTTCATTATTTTTGTAATATTATTCAACAGTGAGAGCACGATGTTCTATCGTGTAACACTTCATTTTTACTACCATTGAACCATCAGCTGTCAAAAAGTTTTTTTTTAATACGGGACATTCTTTATAAATTAAATAAGGAAAGAATGGACTTTATTTTTTTAACTGCAATAGATGTTGTATTATCACAAGGTAATACGCTATTGCGCTACCAGCGCATCTATGAACTGTGCCTACTGATAATAGCTTTGAGAAACTCGAAAGACCTTTAAAAAGTTAGCTGAAAAGTTTATGAAAAAATAAGCAGGCATTTAATTGCATCCATTACGTTTATTCTTCAGAACACACACACAAGACTCGAGCGCAACGAACTATATACATCGCGCGCTCAAAACAAAACAGTAATTAGGTTACAGTTAACAACAATCATTATGTACAGTTAACAAAATCAATATCAAAAAAAAGTCTGGTAGACACGACAATAGATATTCTCAGATGACAGGAATAGTCGAAGAAAAAGTAATAAATATTATTACTCTTTTATCGTAGTGGGCTCGGATCGAATGGAATTTACTTGAGGACAGCACAAACAAATTATTTACAGCTATTTACAGGATGACTTGATAAAGGAAAACTTATAAAATCAATCCAGCAGTCAAAAGTCACTAAAAGCGTAAATACAAGCATTACGCGCAATAAACACAGATCGCAAAACAGCTATCGTATAGCACAGTAAACAGTAAATCGCAGTGAGCTCAATAACACAGCGTTAACGACAGACGTAAACACAGCTCACTAATAACAAGCGAGAGAAGCAATCAGCTCGAGTTGCTCAACGAGTTGCTATTCTTCCAAGAAGATGTGCCAAACTGCGGCAACCAGCCCCTTATATAGCCAAGCGAGCGAGCGCCCAGGAACAACGTGACGCACCTTGAATGATCGGGGGGTACTAGAATATTCCCCTCGCCAAATCAACTCGACTGGTGCGAAGCTTCTCGCCAATGCTTTCTCCTTCGGTACACTTCCGCGGCGTTTGCCAGCTTGTAACAATATAGTCATTCTTAATTCATAGCCATGCGTCAGCTTCTGCTTTAAAAATTCCTTTCTTAACATGGAGTCGCGACTTTTACCTTGAATATATTTAGAATTTAGATTTCTTAAAGGGAATCTTCAAAAGAAAAAGGTTTATCACCGTAAAAAGGAAGTAGGAAATGATAGAAAAAAAATACTTGATAGAAGCTAAGAAATTTCTATGAATATAAGATTTAAAAAAATCGAAAATCGTTTTCATAATAAAACTCTTTGATAACCTAATTCTCTAAAGTATTCACAAAGCATTAAAAGTTAACTTTGAGTAAATTATTTTATTAAAAAGAAATTATTAAAAATTTGCAATATGCATTTTTTGTATTATAATAATGATTTTTCCCCATCAATCTTCAAGTTTAATGTATAAAGATTCTATTGTTTTTAATATGATCGACTGAATTTGTTTTAAAATTGAAAATGCTAAAAAGATTCTCTACTTAATCAGAAATAAGAAAAATAAATAATGTTTACAAATATTTTGATAAAATGAGCTAATATTGACATTAGTACGCAAATATTGACATGGCTTAAATAACATGAATTTATGCATTTTAGCAGGCAAGAAACGTGCTTGACCATTAATCGTCTTGAAGTTGTTTGTATTTGAATATAAATATTAGCATTTCATTAGTTACATTCGAAGACTTATTGGAAGGGCTATAGAAAAATGATTGTGTTTTTTCTATATTCAGGCCATATTACAATAATTGATAAATTAATCAATCTTCTATCATATATTTATCTATCCATCCTTCATACGAAGGTTAAAAATGTTGAACTCTTTAAGATAAATTATGACTGTTATGTTATTAAATATTTTAATCTCTTGTGCATGTCGACAATAAAAAAAAGATAAAAATAATTTTTATTATCTTGTTTACAAAAAATACACAATTAGAAAATATAGCAACCATCGAAAAATTTAAATTCGATATTTTGAAGTATCTTCTTTTCAGACCGCTCTTAGTCCCAAAAATACATTTTTGGATACTGTATGTTTCTACGTGAACAAAATAATTTACAAAAGCCATCAATTGAAAGGGTGATATTTAATCTGATATTTACTTAAAATTTTTTGTTTTCTATCGAATTTTGAAAGGAAAACTTTCAGAGGAAGTCTGACTGTTCTTATATAAGAGAATAACCTAGTTACAAATTCGAAAAGCTTTATAGATATATTTATAATAGAGTTTTACTATTTTAATTGTAGATTCTGTTCAATATTTAAAGAATTCGTTCGTTAAACCGTTCAATATTTAAAGAAAAAATTTTGTTGGTACTTTCCAATGAGCACCAAATCCAGTTTCTGCTGCAATGTAAAGTGTGGTTAATTTTTCAGTCGCAATCTAAAAGCAAAAAAACAAACTGAAAGGTTTCCGAATTGATTCCTCCTAGTGTCTTGACACTGGTGACGGTGCTGATGGGAGGCGGGGGGCGGCGGAAATTTTAAATGTTTTGTATAGTTTTTATTCTGAAGTATGGTTCTTAGTTCCAAAGTCCACAAATAACTCTCATGTTATTCTAAAACTGGATAATAATCAAGCAAATTAGAAAGTAATGAGTTGAAGAATGTTTGATTGTGCAGACTGTAGCGTTAGTTTAGCTTAATTACCTAATAATTCTCGTTTTTAAAGCACCACTAGGACTACCTTGGGCCGGACTTGGTAATTTTGAACCACGATCAGAGGACGAGGACGGCACCTGAGCCGATGCCCTTCTCCAAACTTCCAACCACGCGATTCTTTTGTGGAATCGGATATCGCACCTGAACCCCTCCCCCCCGATTCTGAAGCAAAGATCTTAAGATCAGGTCACGCGGCCCTTCGCAGACTGTAATAGTAAATAAAAAAAGTGTCGTTGAAATATAATTAATCTCAAAATGCATTTTTTATAATGATTAATATGAAAACAGTATTACTATTAAGTGTGAAATAATGAGTGAATTTTAAAATTATGATGGAAAAATTAAAACCTAGATCAGAAGAAAAATTTTTATAGATCCTTAAAAATACGCTATTATTTTGTGTTGATAGCAAACAAAAATATGTGACTGAAAATAAAGTATAAAATGTTTCTCCGAAATTTTCATTTCTGATATTGTTCCGGATGTATAGAAATTCATTCTTTCCCTTTACAGCTTAGATAATCATCGGGAAAAAGTAACCAATACTTCAAATACAATAAATAATGGAATGATTTTGTGTTCACCCAGCAATTTATGCTATTAAGTTCTGCAACAAATGACATTTCTTTTGCACCAAGTGCGCACGTAAGCATGAAAAACGCAAAAAACTAAGACCATTATATCACTTTTTCTGCTTCGATCCTGCATTTTAATGACCCTGTTGAACACGAAACGAAAATAACAGATGAAATAAAGTCCTTTTTTGGAAAAAAGGTAATAACAAAATCGTAAATGGAACTAGATTGTGAATTTTGGAAATTGAGAATCTAGCTTCATTTACGGCAAAAAATTGTGCTATATCATACATAATTTATTAAAAATAATTTTAATAGTTGAAAATATAAAACTAAGTATAACATTTAAAATAAATTATATATAAAATTAAGTAGCTTTATATGAAATAGCTATATTATATTTCATGCAATGTCCCGGGATTACAATTAATATTTACTAAAGAAATGCAATCAACTTGTATAAATTAATGTGTTGAAGTCATTTTCAAAAAAAGAAAAATAGAAATAGCAAACTTCAAGTTATCATATGAGAAACATTACTGTGCTTAAATCACGTGGTATCATTTCAACATAAAGACATAATGACTCATATTTCACAATCACTAACATTTAGAAAATGATAGTTTTTAACTTTCTAAAAATCAACCTGGTTCTAAATTTTTTTTTCACTAGGTAAAGATTTTTTTCTGTGTGTGAAAAACAGCTTAAAATGGTTTCAAACATCAAACATTCACGTGACTGTCAGAGTAAGTGTGCATTTAGAAAATGATGGTTTTTTAAATTTTAAAATCGTTCGAGTTCCAAAACTTATTTTCGAAGCTCGAACACACACACACACACACATATATATATATTTATATATATATAAATATATATATATATATATATATATATATATATATATATATATATATGAATCTTTCGTTACCCCCTCCCTCCTTGCTGTTTTGAGTTCATTCCCATTTTTTTTTTGCGCTTCCTTAGGCAATAATTTCTTACAACTCAACCCTTTATTGTTTAGGCAAGAGAATGACGTACATGGCGGATATCCGCGCTAAGTTATGACTTTTTGTTGGTGATAAATCGCCAAATGTGACGACTTTCTTTTAGCCTTTCTAATAGCCTTAAAAGCGAAAAATTAATGTATGAAAAGCTATAAATCTTCAAAAAAAATCTTAAAACAAAAACAATACCATATTCTCACATGATAAAAAGTTTAGTTTAAAATTAAGATCATTAAAAAAATTCCATCGAATACACCATAAAATTTGGGGTAACCAGATCACCATCCCGGCTAAAATGACGGTATAGCCAAATATTTGTCCTCAAATTTATAACATTATTTTTTAATTTATATTAAGATATGGGAAATAAAGCAAAAATGTCACTATAATTTTAATTCGTGCAAATATCAAAACTATATTGAACCATGATGTCGCTAAATTATCTTAAACGTGCAAGATATGTTGAAATACTCTGAATGTATACAAAAAATGATATATCACGTATTTCAGGCAAATTAATATTATATAAGTTGTTTAATTATATAGATTATGAGATTTTAATTATTGAATGAATCCAATAATTCAAATGTTTAAAATTAATCGTATAACCATTAATCACTATATTAGAAGCTCACATATAGTATGAAAGTGCATTTATGTGGCTGATATTTTTAAAGAAGATCAAAAAATATTTTAAATACTTGGAGTAGAAATGCTTGCCTTTTATTGGGGACTTGGCCTGATATATAAAGATAAAAAGGTTCTTACTTTCTATTTCATTTAAGAATATAGGTCATTCTAATCTAGGAACAACACTGAATATTATATATAATATTTCATGTATGTCCTATAAACACGTAATGACCTACAGCGGCTTTTTATAAGTTCAAAAGGATAGGATTTCTTTATTTTGAAGTGTTTGGGAACTTCATTTTAAAATTATTCTATTAAAGAAAACTTTATTCCAGAAATAAGTTTAGTTATATTAATGTTCCATTTTAAATCAACACTGAACTATGTCCTAAAATTGACCTCAATCAGATGACGAGAACAACACCTGAATTTGAATCCCTTCTCCAAACTTTCGTACCACACCAGAAATAGGACTTTTGGACACGACAGATTTAATGTGAAATTTCAGAAATAATTATATGAAATAAAAAATATATTCTTAACATTAAGAGTAGCAAATAAAAAATTCGCGACAAATTTCAATCTTGATTTGGTGAGCATTATTTTAAATATGAACAGCTCATAAGTAGATTGCATTAAGCAAAATAATGATATCTAGAAGAAAGACTGAAATTTCACAATTTTGATGATAATTCATTGATCAAATGTTTTCAAGTGCAATAAACTTCATATTTTTCTCTCGGGCTTTTATAATATGACTAATAATAACAAAATATGTATAATCAAGAAAATCTAAATTATTTTTATTTATTTTCAATGAAAGACAGTTCTTGAAAGCTACTTCAACAAAGGTACTAAAGAATATTGCAATTAAGAAATAAAAAAATGACTTAAATTATAACTAAATGAAAATTTAGTCATATAGGATAACAGATGCAGTGACATACGTGTTGTTTCCACGTCACTAGCTGAAATTCTTTTGTCAAGTGCTGATGATAAACATTCTGATGAATCGATAGCCAAATTATTCTTTTAAAAACTGATCATTGTCTAATTCCTTCTGCTTTCTTCTTTGTTTAATCACATTTTCCGATTTCTTGAATATTTTTGATCATGTGAAAACATGATGTTTATTGTTTTGGCTTGAGGTTTTTGAAGCTTCAAAATACCTAGGCAACAAATTGGCTATTTATCGCTTTTGAGGCATCAATTTTTTGCTTTTAGGTTTTTTTAGAAAATAATATAGAATGTTGCCACATTTAGCCAAAAAATCATTTAAAAATAAAAATTCAATTTGTAATTCAAACTTTTGAGCCAATGGCAACAATGTTACATCTTTTCATGGTTAAAATCTTTTCATCATCTTTTATAAACTAACAAATAACTTAATAACAAAATATATTGGTTATATTATGTATGCATAGGGGTTATACATTTAATATTATATTATATGTTGGTTACAAAATATATTGAGGTTCTGTTGAAGCCACAAAATGAACGGGAAGAAAATTGGTGATATATCGCTTTCCGGGCATCAATTTTCCGCTTTTAGAGTTATTAGAAAATAATAAAGATGGTTGTCACATTTGGCGACTTATCACCAAAAAAAAATTGCAACTTGCAAGAATATCCTCCATGTACCCGATTTTCGATATATGGACTTGCCTATTATGATAGTCACATGGTTGTTTCAAATCTTTTTAAATTGGTTAATAACTTTTAAAAATAATATTCTCACATAACATGAAATTGGAGAAAGCAGATTTCAATTTTTATTTAAAATCTTTTTAATTATTTTTTTTGTTTTATTTTAACTTTTGGTGAATATTGATTTGTTTTTTAATGATTAAAACTAGCCATCTGTTTGAAATAATTAACAGATGAAAAAAAACTGTTAAAAGCAAAAGTATAAATCAGCGAATTCGAAATTTTTTGTCGACATTTTTTACCGATATATTTTTGTGTAAAAGATATTAAAATTATGTATGATTTTTTTATCTAAAATTCATTTATAATATTATATATTATGTAAATACATTATTAAGTAGTAAGAGAAATCGACATTGCAACTTTTTAGAAACGAAAGTAATATTTATTTTTCTTATTATGAAGAAATTCAAACCACTTCTTTAAAATATCGTAGTACGATTATGTGCTAATATTGATTTCTTCATTATTGCATTTTATGCGAAAAGATTTTTGCATTTTGAAACTTTGAGAAAAGAACATATGTCTATTGCTTTTTTTTGTACATACCTATTTTGACATCGATCAATTTACCGATGCTATCCTAAAAATATAGCCAGGTTGATTTTTTTGCTGTTAAAATTATTATTAGCCAGTAAAAAATAAAAAATTCTCCATCAATGAAATTATTCATTCAACCAAAATAATTATCTTTTTAATTAAAATTATCATTCTCTATTGATCTGTATCTGCATAATGTTGCCATCTATTTCCGGAAAAATGTACTCTAAATTTAAATTACACCCTTGTTTCCTCAAAGAATATTTTTCTTCCTGTGATACGAAACATACAAAATAGTGTTGTTGTGATTAATGGCACTTGCCGTGGACAAGCCCCCGCTGATACGATCAGCAGATTTTAAAAATAAGAAATGCTTCTCTATGTTTCTTACAAGTATCGCCATCTAGGGCCAAGAGTACGACTTAGCTACACGTCACAACCCTTTTTAGGGGGCGTACTTCATTCATGCATACTTATTCATTCATCTCAGATCGTAATTTAGACCTGGAACAGAGAACGATTACCTCAGACCCAGTACCCCCAGTGGTATTATTCTCCACATGGAGGACTTTGTGACCACGAATAGATTTTACGAGTGCCAGCCGTAAATCTGTTCTCGGGGAATGTTTCGGCTGGTGAGTTTCAAACTTGCAACCTAAGGAGTACGAGTACAACGTTTTACCAACCAGACCATACCGGCTCCATACAAAATAGTGAACTTGTTAACAAATTTCATTATTTATGTCTGTGAATACGATTATTCCGAAACATAGTGAATTGGCAAATGACACGCCGAATGAGAGTTTTTCACAAAAATTACAGATCTGCTCAAATTTTGGATCATGTCCGTCAAGAATATGCTTTATCTGTAAGTCTGTATAGATATATTGCTTAACCCTTTGCACTCGATGGTGTCTCTTGCACACCATTCAAAACGGGGTATCATTTTGACTTTTTATTTAGTTATTTTTCCATTTTGATTATTGAAAATACCTACAGAATGTTAAAAAAATTAAGAAATTCAATTTTAAACACACACACACAAATTTGGAGCAATAAACAAGTCCTTGTATATTAAATAATAATTATGCATCGAATTACTTTTCCCGAGTGCAAAGGGTTAATATTGGAGATAACATTGTAACTTTCTTGTTTGAACATTATCACATCTCAAATTTACCTAGAATCTTCTATTTAAACTGTTTGTACCAATCATTTTTTCATGATATAATGTGCATTCTTTCATTTGATATGGAGAAATTATGTCCACGGCGTCTTTTGCCTGAGGGTTGTAAACAGAACTTCTTTAATTTGAATTACCCTGCATAAATATTGTATCATAGAAATGAATTACCTACACAAATAAAATATACCATGTATTTCCATTCCGACAAATTTGTATAAATCAAATCAATTTAGAGTTGAATTCAACGACGGTAAGATTGATTATCTGCTCATTTATCCCGAAAAGTTATCTCCATCCAGCTTTAGCATTAGCGTTTCTGTGTATGTCTATAAGAAAATAATTTTTTAAAAAAAGGAAATGCTTAAGATAAAAATAATTTGTCATAAGGTCATTGCATCAAAACTAAGAAATCTGTGAGCGTGAAATGAAATATTTTTTCTATACTTACAAGATTATTTGGATATAGAAAAGAGAATCACCAGGAGAAAATACTCAGTTTTTTAATTAAAAAGTTGATTATTGATCTTATATCATGACTACACTTTATTATAATATCTTAATTTATTCTATGTTTAGAAAATAAAAAGCTTTTATTAAAAACACCGTAGGAAATTTTTTTGAACTGTTAAGATCCTTATGAGAAAAACGCTAAATAATAATTAGCGATGTATTTTATCTCATTCTTATGCTTTAAACCAAGTGGACTGATCACCTTGAAAAATGATGTTATCCACCCTCAGAAAATTTTAAACCTCGGTAAGGTCATGCCGTTAATATTTGAATTTTAATTTTCGCGTATGAATGCTTTGCGCTATAGTAGTAGAGTGAAGTAAATAGAGAATGAATTTTGGAGGCTTTCCTTTCCAACAAAATGAAGCCAAAATTTGGTATACAATTACAATTTCGGTCAAAAAAAATCACAAATAAAATTTCACTTATCTCAGATGTTGCATTTTTGAGTTACTGCATTTGATTGCATGCGGAAATGCAGTCGACCAAAAGCCATTTGTCGAATTTGGCTCAAATTTTGTTATGGATATATAATTAAAGTACTGAGACTGTGTACCAAATTAAATATATTTAGTCTTTTGTTGTGTAGTTATTAGTTCACTTACATTAGGACGAATAAACTGACAGATTTCACATGCATAGATTTCGTTCAAACTTCGGCTGTTCGTAGTTAACATTGTATATCAAATTTCATCATTCTAATTCACTCATTCAGGAAGGGGTGAAACGTTGAAATTCAATCAAAATCACGAGTTCGAATTTTTTGATAATTAAATAATTTACTCTCAGGGTTCAAGAAGCAAATTCCTCCTTATTTATTTCAAAAGAAGGAGGGTTTTTCAACAGAACGTCGAAAATACACGCAAATTCTGTCGAGGGCAAGATTCTCATGGTGATACGAAAATTGAAGGGGGAGGGAGGCAGCGTATCATCCTCGTCATCTGACTGGGGTAAAATTACCAGGTCTATTTCAAAATATTTCTAATTTTGCCTTAAAATGGAACGTTAATACATCTAAAACAAAACTACGTGTAATGGAGCATTATAATTAAAAAAAAATTAAAATACTTGCAGGGAAGCAATTAACGACATCACATACAATGACGTCTCTGACACAAGCATCGAATTATGGAATTGTTAATTTTAAACCTGCTATTAAGTGAAAGTATTCTGTAATTTTAAATGCAAGAATCATTTAGAAACTTTTCATTATCTTAAAACCCGTTACATTATTATAGGAATAAAAATAAAAATAAATGCTTATTATTGGATGTGATTAGGAAGTTAGTAAGTTCTAATTAGGAAGTTAAATAAATTCGTATGTCAAGTGGTTAATATAGATACAATCGCATGGGAGCAATAATTATAAATACAATTGTATAGAAGCAATTAATATAGTTTACAAGTTTAATATCTAAGATATTAATTCGTTCCAAATTTGGAACAAAATCTGTCGATGGATTGCCAGTTTGTTGGTCTCTATTTTGCTTCTATAAAAATAAAACAGATAAAAAATTTGTTGCATAGTTTTAGCATCTAATTTATAGATTTTTACTAACCTTTGAATCAAATTAATCATGCAAATTGGTCCTTTATAGGATTGAACCCTTTATGCACATGCTGGGCGGTTGAATAACTCAACCAACGGAAGATCTTCCCTAAATCTTTTTCTAATTAAGTGGTTAACCTCCCTCTTCTCGCAAAAAAATTTGGAAATTTATGGCCAAGAATGCCCTGTTAGGTATTGGAAAACACTAATTATAAACTAACTGAATCTATCCGATGAGTTTAGGCAGTTGGTTTTGATGATTAATCTTAGGCATATGTTTAAAAACAAAATTACCCTAAAACCGAACTTATATGTAGAAAACATCCTTTCAGACAGATAAAAATTAATATTTAATACAAAGCTACAACTGTTATCACAAGATCACATACCAAAGTACACCAAGAAGCACAAAGTGCTCATTTCATTGGAACTAAAAATCTGCTCACTTCTGACATTCAAAATTTTGCTAAAAGCTCCAAATTTTATGGGTAATGATAGAAACTTTAATAGGAGGGTAGGCGAGAAAGTTTGGGAGAGACCATTCCAGCTAGTTTTTATCTATAAAAGCTTGTATATATTTTTATTGGGGCTGCAGCTTGTCTCTCTTTCGATTTTCTTTTCTTCATAGAAAACGTTATTTTTTTTTAGAGATGTAAGATTTTTCTTCTTTACATTTTTGATAAGTCCTTTAAATTCAGATGGGAAATTAAAAAAAATAAAGATGATGTAACTTTAGAAAATTAGTCAGTTATCGATCAGATGTGTGTATTTAATAGAAATTACACTTTTATCTCAAACAAAGTGCAAATTTCTTTTCTTTTTTTTTTGACAAATTTTTATTTTATTTTTATTTTTAAAATTTGATAAAAACTAAAATTTTAAAGACGAGATACCAAATTTTAATCATAGAACTTGCTTTGTATTTTAACTTATCAAGTTGGCATACACAACGACACGATAATACAACATAAAAACAAAATATTTTTTCTAACTCAAGGAGGTTCATTAACGAAAGATCAAAATACTGACGTTGAAAGATCCGATAATTTCAAGGATTTCTTTTTCTATTTTTTTACAGCGAGAAATCTAAACATTTTTTTAAAAATTAGATACATCTTAAAAGAATACTGGATTTCCTTTTTTAATATAAAACAGAAAAATTGGATCTGAACTCGCATCATAGGACATACGTTTTAAATTGAAAAAATGTTAACTAGATATTTTAGATTGTTGTAAGTTTTTCTTTTACTATTGGCTCAGTTCATAATCTAAAATTCAATTTATCAATTATAATTCAATTTACTATTTTTCTTTTCTAATAGAGTTTCAATACATAAGATAATAACATTAAATTGAACCTACATTTTGTCTTGATGCATTCTATTTAGAGCTATTGCAATTTTCGATCTTATGTTTTCCTGATGTAATTATGGGCTGATTTTTATATCTTCAATTAATTGCAACTTTGTATAATTTAAGGTTTAAATATCGCCAATTCTGTAATTAAACGAATTTATAGGTTAGTTGGATACAAGCAGGTTAAGTAAAAAAATAATACACGTTTACAT
>JAOUZG010032456.1:2903-19978 GCA_026289955.1 Argiope argentata | reverse complement strand
AAAAAAATATACTGAAAATATATTTAGTTTTATTATTTTTTAAAAGTCTACAATTATTTCATAATCTAACTAATCAAAAGTGCCGTATCTCTGGTAAAAAGAACAGAATTGAGAAAATATAATTAGAAAAAGAAATATTCCTAATTATTATAATAAATACAAATAATAGAAAAAAATTTAGGACAGGTGATCAATCACTTCTACAATTTTTTAAAAAAATTTCTTGAAAATACAGTTATTATTGACAACTTTATTTTTGAAATAAATTAGTTAATTAACATTAAATTTCAAGTAACCTACATTTATTAAAAATGTAGATTAATATTTAGAAAAAGACTAAAATTTGATTCAATTTTTTTACGATTAAGATTAATTAATAAAAATATTGTCATATATAAATTTTAGAATATATTACCTTTTTTAACGCCTGGATTAACGTGCTAAAATATTTTTATGAATTTTTTATATAAATTATTATTGATTATTGAGCCTTTGAAGTTGAAATGTAAATTTAATACTTTTTTTTTCTTTCATTTTTCATTTGAGCATGAAGATTGCGCCGTCAAAATGTAAAATATTATACATAAATTTATCCCGATCCAAATTTAAGAAAAATATCTAAGTTTTAAAACTAATGTTTAAAAATTTATAGCGAATTCGATAAACATTAAGTAACATAATAAAGCTACAATAAAAATTTAACTATTTTAAGAACAAAACTAATTTTATAACGTTTATCAAAAATAAAAATTCTATTTTTTATTTTTAAATAGCACATATTTCAATTTCAAGCGAAAATTATGGTTCATACAAAGAATTTATTTTTTGAAATAATTGTTTCTAGATAAATAAGATGCACTTAAAATACTTACAAACATTCCCCATACATTTAAATATACAATGAATATTGCAAAAAATGTATTTTAATACTGAATTTATAATACGCGCAAGAAGACCAGAAATGTATAATGCTACACTGCAATTTTTATAGCATATTAGATTATATAAAACCAATTTTAGATGGCAGCATTGATATTTATTTTAGAAACAGTATTGTATTAGATATATTTATTCTAAATAAGATTTTATAGAATAGCATTAAAATCTGAAGATGAGAAAACATAGTTTTGATAGAATAATCTCTTTCTAGATAGTTTTTTTAATTTTTATTCGAATGCATTACTATAATTTCACTCTAAAAATTTAAATCAATATTTGTTTCTTTCATTTTTTAAACATCTTTATTTAATTAGAAGAGTTTAACTCCAAAATAATAAAACTATTAAATCGTTTTGATGTTACTTCTGGATATATTTGTATAAAGAATTTTTTAGGGATTCATCTGGAGATTAAAAAACAATAATATTAGAATTAATATTAGATAATAATATTTATTCTAATAGTGATGATAAGAATAATTATTATTAGAAAAATTATTGGATTCTAAATAATTAATATAAGAGTCATTTTATAAAACTAAAAATACTTTTTTATTGCCTTGTCTTCTAAACTAAGCTTCTAAAACATTTATATGCGTGTCCTTAGATTTGTTATAAAACACCAAATCTAAGGACACGCATCAATTAATATTAAAAAAATAAAGCATTGCTTAAGATTAATAGTACAAAATTTAATTTTTTTTCAATTCAAACACTATATTAAAATAATGCCATATTCAGATGCATAATATATGGGCTGTGAGTAATTATTTAATCTAAATTCTGTGCCAGACTGTCTGCCAATCAGCTTTATATAATTCTGATGCAATCGCCTCGGTTTTATTTTATTTCCTTCGCAGTTTGAGGCACCAAAACAGATAAATAATTCAAAGCGAAGTTCGATAAAGCAGGAAAGGCTTAAACCAATCCTCTTTTAAAGCGATTGGAACTGCAACTGTAATGATATTAGTTTAGAGCGTGTCCGTGGTGGTATTGAAAAAAGCAAAATAGGGATTCCTTTAACTCGGGCTCCAATGAAAAGAGAAGATTGGATTTCCCAGGCCTCCATAGACGCCCAAAATAAAGCAACTCTCCAAGTTCTTCCCCTGATCGAGCTGAATTTAATTAATTTCTTTGTTCAAAGTTTAAATAGGTTTGAAGAGCTTCTTTGTAAATTTTTTAAACACGTCGAATTAATGATCACGGAGAAATTCCGAGCTATCACAAAAAGAAATCAATATCCAGGAAATAGCTCTATTAAAAAGATAATTCAATAACAAGGATCTTTGGAAGTATGTATAATCAATTTTTTTGCATAAGGTTATTTTATAAATAAGATTGAATATATTGAATTAAAAAGGATTTCCGATAATATCATAGGCTATTTTTCGTCTTAGTATACTTGTTGATTTAAATCATAAATGAAATAGAAAAATAGCTGTTTGCAAGGATAAGATGTGAATGCAATAATTTTAAAGAAATCACGACAATTTAAGGAATTTAATGCCATTTTTTTTCATATTTTGAAAATAATTAATATGTGTATAAGTTTTTATTAAACTAACCCTAAACTAATTTTTTATTTATTATATTATATTTGGAAGTATGTACATAAAATCTTTCCCTTTTTAGCGAATTACGTTCAAATTGTGATAGGAATCTACAAACTGATGCAGAGACAATATGCTATCCATCGAGCTCAAAAAGTTTGAATTATCAGACAAAGTTCCAAAAAATGAGTTTTTCAAATTCAGGTAGATTTGAAGCTGGAAATGTATTCATTATCGATTTCTGTTCTTTATTTTTTCTTTCTCTTACAATTACAATAGTTTCTCTTTGTATACAGAAAATAAGAGAGGTAAAAAAACTAAGATTCTTATTCTCCTGAATGTTTTTCGTGCTAGCTTCATGAGCATACTTCATGGATTAATCAAATTAAATATAGCATCGTTGATAATCTTAATATTAGAGCAGCAGTGAAATCTGAAATTCAACCACATTCATTAGGAAAGTAGCCGGCCAAATTACAATCACTGAGAATCTATTGAAGGATTACGGTGCGTCGATTCTCTTATTAGATTACTCGTTGTATAAGGAGGATTTCTATATATTAGATTATCTGCTTTAAATGAAGGCTTTTGAAATTAGTGAAATCTTCTGTAATTATTCATAAAATAGGAAATAAATGATTTAAAATTTTTTTCCATACCTATCATTTCTTTGTGTTTACCTATCTTTCTTCGTGTTTATTATTTCTTTTTACTTCTTTAGGGCATACCTATTACTTTGTGTTTCATTATGTGATAGCATTTCTTTGAGTTAATATATGAAATTACCAGTCTGCAAACATTAATGAATAACTATCTTATCTTTATATGTGATACATTCTCTTAAAAGATATCAGATACGAAAGTATCTTTTCAATTGCTTTACTTTCTAATTAATTTTCCTTTCATATATATCCTTAAAGAATATTGCTATTTCCTAGATTGGATCTATATCTTTAAATTGCTTCTGTTAAGTAGTTAAGCCTTAAACACGCAATATGTTGCTATAAAGGAAATGTAATTTATAAAGCCATTTGGGTAAAACGATAAACGATTTCCATTAACAAGCAAATGTTTGTATTCGTACGTTAATTACTTCATCAGAGAAACAACTAGTCCTTACGCTGCTTTAAAATAAGTTGTAAAATTTATTGCATCCTTAACGAGAAAATGAATAAAATTTACTCTCATAATTTTATTATTAATAAAGATGAATTTTAAATATTTATTTATAAAATCGAACATGAAGTTATGTGAAGCCATTTTTACCGTTTTGAGAAAGTTCTAAGGCAATAACTCTTTAATTGAAACACGTTCAAATAAGGAGAAGTGTTGCCCGAAAGAAGAAAAATAATCTCATATTGGATATCGGAAAGTTGCTTGAATCAAATCAATCAAGTTAAAAGAAATATTAGATTGAACCAAAAAAAAAAATACTAAAACAAACTTTTTCCCTAAGTATCTAATAAACTTGTCACTTCCGAGAAAGATTTACATGGCATCGGGATTCAAATATAAAATACTAGCGTTTGGAGTGAAATTAGCATTTTTACTAAATTTATCACGTCATCCTTGGTGAGACATTTCGAGATTAATCCCTGGCATCCGTTAATAATATCCAAATAGAGAATTTGTGGTTTTGACACGTTTCTCTCAACCAATTGGGATAAAAATTTGATACAAAACTTCACTTGTATTCACAAAATTTCATAACAAATTTGGCATATTTTTACTATTGATTTTTAAACTATCGCACTTACATGTCTCTGAAACTGCAGACAGATAGACAATTCATGGTTGGAATGAACCAAACTTTCCCATGTGTCTACGAGAAAGATGTTAAATATTTGTTCAGAATTTTATGAATCAAGCTGCCTTCGTTTTATAATAATTGTTTTATACTAAATTACATCATTCCAAATCAAAATGCTTTTGAAATGCCTTTGTCACAGAAAAAGGAACGGAAATGCTCCAAAAATGTATTTTTCGAACTCAGGAAAGCGTAAAAATGCAAATATTTTTCAAAATCTCGAGTACGAATTTTTCAATGATTACTTTCTTTGTACTACGTATAAAAGAAAGTAAAAGAGGAATTTCAGCAACTAGTATTCCTTATAAATTAAAAACAAACAAAATCAAATTATATAAAGTAAGAAAGAGATATTAAAGATAGAAAGAAAATATGGTACAGTGCATAAGATAAAAAAGTTTAATTCATACACAAAGTATTAATTTGAATTCGAAATTCACAATAAACCTTTACTTCAATTAATTCTTTTTCTAAAAATTTTCTTCAATTATCCTTTTTATTACTCAGATTCTTACAATCTTTTTAATTGGATCAAGGAAATAATTTTAGAAGAATTTTTTTCTGCCTTAAATGTATTCTTAAAATTGTTAAATGCATAAATGCAGTAGAAGAAAATTATGCCACTTTTATTAAAATTTCTTCTCAATCCCTAAATATTAAAATTTGTATTAATAGTCCTAATACTATGGGAATCTTCGCCCTCCCCCTCTCTCTATCTCTCATATTATATTAATATATATAATACCCGATTCTAATATAATCAAGTTATTGACAAAATCAACACCACTCCATATTATACAGGGTATTTCAGTTAACCGTTTCAGAACTTCTAAGAGGGGTAGGGTACATCCTGACAACTCGAAATCATAGAGCAATGTTGGATCGGAAATGCTTCCCTGAAGCGGGTGTTGTATGCAGAAGAACCATAAAGAAAAGAGACAGTAAATAAGAAATTGTTTTAATAATACAGGAAAAGAAGCAAAAGGTACATGGATTATTGTAAGTGTTCGAAGTTTCTTCCACGGGTTACAATGCACGCCTCACATCTCCGACGCATGGACATCCGAACATTCTGGAATACTCCAAGCATATCTCGAATATCTCCGGCAGCTACTGCGGGTTTGTAGCACTATTTCCTAGGTACCACTGTGCGAAAGCAATACGAGGTACATAATCCTCCGGTTTCTGTGTCAGGACACGTTGCACGTGAAACGGATGCATGTCTTCTGCTTGAAGAATTCTCCAAACGCTGCTATGAAAAACCCCGACTGCGTTTACTACACTTCGTGTACTCGTTCTTGGATTCCCCTGTACATGCTGCAGCACATTCGGTTCGACGTGTGCAGTCCGTATTGTTTTTACCCTGTCCCTGCGAGGTCTTTCCAATGAACCTGTCTCAGCTAACCTCTGGTGCTGTGTTGCAAAGAAATTATGACTGGGAATACGCCTCGTCGGGTATCGTTCCGCGTACAAACGCTGTGCGGCTAGACCACTACAATTTGCAGCCACGAACGCCAAATGCATATCGGCTAACGCTGCGATCGTGTAATAATCCCTCCTACTAGCTTGGCGTTCTTGTGCTAAATGAAGATTCCCTGTACGAAAGTTCGGACTTTTCGAACAACGCCATCTACCGCGTCAGAAAGGCATTTCTGACTGCCCATGGGTATATGATTTTGGTCCGTCAGGATGTACCCTACCCATCTTAGAAGTTCTGAAACGGTTCACTGAAACATCCTGTATATTCCGAATACAAGATCAGTTTCTTCTTCACAGGAATGTTGGTTCGAAAAAATTAACATGAATGTAATGTACGCAACATTTATCAAGATGATTTATTTTGTTGTTTTTCCTCGTAGTGCAGAGTAAACACTAAGATAATAATAGCAATGATTAGTATAATTGTAGCAAATTTTAGGCTAGATACATAAATGTTCCATTTTTCAAAACACTGTGGCTGATTTTGAAACTTGGCACGCTCGATGATGCGGAGCTGCCATCCCCTCACATTGCATCGGAGAAGTTTCAATTGCTTTTAAATATGCTTGCAATTTCGTACAAATATATTATTTCGTCTTCAATTACTTTGTATCATTTTGTTGGAAACTATTCTCTGCCACAATTTATATTGGCGAAAACTATTTGTTTGCGGTATATATAATCTGTATATAATATTTTTTTAAATAGAATTAATCATATTATGATTATAGATATTGGATCTAACAATAGGTCAAAATATCAAAAACATATGAGAAACAAATGCCTCGATTGCAAGAAATTTATAAATGGAAATGTTTAGAGAGATAAAGATAGAATGTTTCGAAATTGTCATATTATCTTAAATTTTTGTGAAAAATATCACTGAAAGAATCATGATAACTTTGCATTCGTGATTACTTAACATGTAATTATATTCGTGGTAGTAAATAAAAACACCATGCAAAGGATTCCATTTTCGTATCGTATCCAAATTCGAAAAATAAATTCGATTCAAGGATGAGTATGCCATAACAACGAAGGTCTAAGCCTTTTCATGATTTTCAAAATCTGATGTGGAATATATGATGATTATGTATCAGCCTGTTGATAGTCATTTATAATCATACTGAAACCGTTGAATAAATAAGCCTATAAGCATATTGAACGAATATCAACAGAATAAAGAGAACGAACATTCTTTCCTGGTGATTTAAATATGTAATCAAATTTATATCAAAACGTAGCAACGGATTTATCACATCTTAGAAAGCATAAGGAGATGTAAGAATTATATGAAGTAAACAATAAATATAATTTTAAAGTTTTAGATAGCATGACACCAGCTGAAATGTTAATGCTAGGAAAATGACGAAATGTTCTTTTTCATACTAGACTTTTTCTTCAATCTTCAGTATAGGCTGTTTTCAAATTTAAAAAAAAAATTGTGAAAGCCACAAATTATGAAGAAAGCACTGAAATTTCATCAAAGATATGAAATATGTGAATTTATCGCAATACTTATGGAAACCGAGAAGTCACGCTGTCACAATAATCTCTCTCATTTCGACATTTTAACCGCTATATTACAGTGGCAACAAGACGTCCTTATCTGGATTAAGGGATTCCCATTTTTGAATCGTACGAAAAAGAGTATTCATTTTTCTTATTAAAAAAACAATTTTTATTAATAACAGGTAATATTAAAAAATGATAAGTCAATTCCTGATAAGGTCATTTAATCATAAAATTCATTATTTAAGTCATAAAATTCATTTTATTTTAGTCACTTTTTATTAAATAATTACAATTGTTATAGTTCTCGCGTTCCGCTTTGCAAAGGAGAGAGGGATGCAGCAGTTTCTGAGAGTGTGAACCCCTGAGCATCTAAAGGCAGAACTCTGACTTCTATCTCGCATACGTCACAAACCATTTTTACAGGGTGAACTTCATTCATGCATTTCATTCATTCACCCACAGATCGTAATTTAGATATGGAAAAGAGAATGATCAGCTCTTCCCTCAGTGGTATTACTTTCGCAATGGAGGACTTTGCGATCGTAACAGATTTAACGTATACCACACACGTAGATGAAAAGTTTTCGGCTGGCGGGTTCGAACTCGCAGCCCAAGAGATGCGAAACCAAAGGCATACCAACCAGGCTATCCCGAACTAACAAGTACAATTACTGTAAAGTCATTGATCATAAAATTATACTAGCATTGAATTTTCAACACAGTAAAGGATTCAAAGCCGTTTGTGGCAACACAAAATGCTTGATTTTACTACAATAGTTGGGGTAATGCAATGCAAATGAGAAATTTCTAATTTTCTTTATTCTGTATTGTTTTAATTCGAAAGTACTTCAAAATAAACGGAAAAATAGATTAATTAATAATATTTTTAAATGCATCAAACATTAAAATAAACAAAATCATTCGAAATAATCAGCCAAAAACATGTTAAGCCTAACCTCATTGGCGTGGGGAAAAAACAAACTGAATTCATTACTTATTTGATGATGGGGAAATGAACATTCTTAGCAAGAATGTTAGTTTTTTATTAATTAACAGAAAAAAAGAATTAATTAATATTTGTAAAACGGTATTACACCAAAAGTCATCCACTACAATTTTTTAAAAAATTATTTGAACTTAATTGGAATAATTGAAAGTATTTTATTTACGATTGAAAATTTGAACGAATTGATGATATAGAGAGTGTTACTAATAGTAGGAATTGAAAAAAATTCCATCTCCCCCCTGCCTTTCCATAATAACTAATCACACCAAATACTAACATATTGTTACATATTATCTGTGTATTCATTTATTAAGAATTCCAAACCGTGATTACTATAAACTATCAATTAAGTAAAAGATTTTATTCAAAATTTTTAAATTAACAGAAATTCAATTTATTCAATTCAAAATGAAGAACTTTTTTTAATTTTTGTAACCAGAGTTCTCAGCAGCCATTTCTGAATTTCGCTTTTAATTCTCCATTAATTTTGACTTTCACAAGCTTTCTTTAATACAGCGACTTATATACTTGAAAAAGAAACGAAAACTCAATGCATATTTTCATGTAATCTCAGCTGATATATAAATATACTTATTTAGACATGCTATTACTTTAATCTTTTTTTTTTCTAAATAAGTATATATTCAACAGTCGCGCGTCTTAACTGACTTGCATTTCCGTCCGATTTGATTTTGAACCAGTTACCGACTCCCATGGGAAGCCTTATACCCTATTTGAAGGTAGGAGAGCTTCATATCTCTTGGAACTTATGATTTAGATCTGCATTCTCAAAATCATTCATTTAAAAACCAAAAAAAGTAGAGCCTGGACGTATAACTGTTCTTCTTTTCACAGATCCGTTTATAATTAATTACTTCACTTTATTTGATTTATTTTACTGCGTTTTTCTTTTTGGAGCTTAGCCAAGATTCCTTCTTTTTTGCTCTTAAATGAATTCTTAAATAAAAATTTCTTAAACCTGATTCTTTTAGTTTTACATTTTCCTCCATTGAGGCACAATTATGTTTTTGCAAGGAATCCTTAAATATTCTTTTAGTTACATTTATAAATGCACTTTCCTTACTTTCACATATTTTCATAGTTCTAAAATTATTAAACTAAAAAAGATTTTTTAATAACAGCTGTACATTTTATGGGAAATAACAGCTTAAACGATTAGCAGATAAATTTCAACAAAATAATAGCTGTTTACGAAGAAAGTTATGCAAAAAATATTGTCCATTGCCATTTATTACGTTTTACGTATCTTTGTCTTTATTTTCAAGAAATTCAGTTCGCGTAAAAGAAAAAAAAAATGTAACAATTTCTAAACTTTTTATAGTTATACTATGCTATTATTAACCCTACATCTGCGTATCCCCAGGTTGGCATTTAGCCCACTTCTTCTGCATCCTGCGTTTTTTGCAGCTTAGAGTGTTTATTTTTATGATTACAGATATTTGTTATATTATTATCATGTAATTTATAGTATCGGTTCACTTTCTTTGAAAAGGGTTTGAATCTATTTGCAAACAATGCATATAAATACCGATTTTAAAGAATGACGCTGCCAGAAAATTAAGGAAATACAAATCTTCAAAACACATTTTTCGGTCAGTGCTGTATTTTTTCTAAAATCCTACATTTATTTCGAAAAATTATACAATATTTTTATAATTATTTGTAATGCAGTGTTTTCAATTGCCAAATAGACATCATTTAGGATATCGAGAAAGTAAAGCTCTTTTCTATATCATATCCTTTACTATTTACACTAAAAATCATGTATCTTTGATATCGTATTTCAATTAGCTAGATTCCTTTTATAGTTTAATATATTAAATATTGGGTATTTTTCCTTTAGCTGAGAGCAAGAGAAAAATCTTCAAAGAAATTTAGCGGCATTCTACATTATTTGTCGATATTTTTGCTTTAAAATGGCTGTAAGAAATTTGGTGGAATTCTACATTATTTGGCGATTTTATGTTATTTGTCTTTAAACTTTAAAAAACATTCTTATCTGAATTTATTTTTACATATATATATAAAATTTTCATCTGAAACAAGAATTTATGGAAAAATCCATTCCTATATGTAAAAAATAACCTTCCCTTTTAATTAATGCAAGTTTTCTGGTAAGTCAGAATTGGCTTAATTTTCTTTGTCTTCGGGTACATAGAAAAATAATCATTTTTATGTGCTCTCAAAAAAGGATTTCTGCTCAAACTGCATGTCTTTCTAAATTGCTTTATGCTTTTCACTATTGCTTTACATAAAAAGAATGAGCAAAAGTCCACTTCATGCCATAAAGCATTGAGAAACCACCCCTTGAGCAGAAAATGGACCCGATCTCAAGAACATTAGATTATTTTGATTACTGTAACACATCAAAAACAAATTTCCTTCAGACTGTCTCTGGATTTTATATCTCGCGTATCTCTCCTCGTTCTGGCAGGATAAGGGAGGAAAATTTCAAATATTTATTTGGTAATTTCACTTCTAAATGGGAAAGATCTTATCTCTGACACGGCTTCAGTAGGTGCACATCAACTGTGACTGTGAAACCCTCTCTTTTTTTTTATGTTCATCCACCCCACCGCAGAGAAAGAGAAAAAGAAGCACACACAAAAAAAAAATTCCCAACTGCAATCAAAAATGCTTCTACTACTGACAAAGACTCAAAACTTCTTGGCAATGATTCAAAAATGGATATTGCCTGGATCTTAGCGACCAGTCATGCACGTTGATGATGTCACGCGCTTGGGTTTGGCAAAGGGGGTGTCAGTCATCTGGAGCTGTCTCTCCCCCCTTTTCCTTTCCATTTTCTTCCATAGAGCAGTCTTCAACCCTTTTTGGCTCTCACCCCTTTTGCGATGGGAGGGGGCGGATAAATAGCTAGAACAGATTGCCTGGTGCGGAGAAGGGAAGGCAGTCGATCTGTTCGGGGTGTTTCGGGTTTTTCCGGAATGGATACCATGGATTGAATTGCTTCGGTAAGACAGTTACTGTAACTACCGATGTAGAGTATTGCCGTTTCGTGTAGGATCGCCATACACATGCATGATAAATGCTCTCAGAGAAAATGATATGGGTTTACGCGTGCATAATATAATGTAAACACCGAAAAATTTGTTTTGTTTATGGTTTCTTATATTACATAAGATATATTCTGAAAAATGCAATACAAATGACCAGCTGACCAGCTGTTTCTAATGAATATAGAATTAAGAATGTGATTTAACCACTAAACTGTTTTATCCGTATGCCTTACGAGCATCGATTTATCAAATTTTAATAGTTGTAAACAAAAAATAAAGCATTCATAACAATTATAATTCAATATTAAAATGACTTCGAATACGTATATAAGTCAAGTATTCGATGGATTTCTATTTGAATCAAAATAAGAAAATATTTCCAAAATAGGTGTCATCTTATTAGATAGAAAGGAAAATAAATCGGTTAAGGGGTTAATGATAAAATAAGCACACAAAAAAGTACTCAATAGTTGCTAAGACATCTTGCAAACTATTTATAGTAGTAAAACGGGTACATTTTGAGTTGAAGAAATTTTAAATCATTTTTTAAAATTTAGTTTATTTCATTTAATTAAATATTTCGTTTGGCTCTTAGATGGAACTTTTAAGAGCCAAACGTTTAAGAACCAAACGTTTTTAAGAGCCAAACGTTTTTTTTTTTGAAATTTGTCTGACGGCAGTTTTATGGTGGCAGATACAAGAAGAAGCAATATGTTTTTGCTATAAAATACAAGAAAAATATTTTTTTACTGAAAACAAACTCATCTATTTTTGAAGATAATACATGATTTTTTAAAATTATTTCTGAAATCAGTCGAAATATAGAAGAGGAAAGGTACCTATGCAAATTCTTTCTGTCTATGCATTCATTATTTTTTTTAATTTTAGTTTATTTCATTTAATTAAATATTTGGTTTGGCACTTAGATGGAATAAAAGCATCATTATTTTTAAATCAGTCTGACGACAGTTTTATGGTGGCAGATACAAGAAGAAGCAATATGTTTATGCTATAAAATACAAGACAAATACTCCTCTATTTTTGAAGATAATATACGAATTTTTTAGAGTATTTACGAGATCTGTCGGAATACCGAAGAGGAAAGGTTTCTATGCAAATTCGTTCGATCTATGCATTCATTATCAAAATAGACAGAGATACGCGGAGTTTTGATATTAAATTAGTTGCGTTATTATAAAACTAGTAGAAATATTTCTTCAAAATAGTCTTCAAAAAATTCAAAAAATAAATTTAAGAGTTTCAAACAATATGAATGCTTCATTTATTTACTTATTTATGCACTTTTATTTAACTTGATCTATTTTGTGTTTGTAATGACAGCTTATTTTGGTTAATATACTAAGAACTTAATTGAGTCAATTAATTAATTTAATTTTAATTCGTATTATTTTTTTCTAGTGGTTATCAAAAAATTAGACACAAATATGTTTCAATATTAATATGAAAAGCCAAAATTGACCTTTATGAACTGTAAAAGATAAAAATGTAAATATTGTAAAATTTTCAAAAAATGCAATAAAAAAAACCAAGTTTTTGTGCTATTTTTTAAGACAAAATTACAATCACAAAAAAATGAATTTTATACCTTATCAATTAAAACCGTATCTGTATTAAATATAAAATATTTCAAATTTCTAAATATCTGATTGTAATGTTACCCAAAAATAAAAAGCATTTAAATTGTTTCATGAGATATTTAACGGCATAATTTTCTTCCATTGTTGAAAGTTAAAGAAGAATTCTGCTTAACATTTGCGTAATTTACAGGCCAAATAAATAGAAAAGTTACAATATCTCGAAATTTAGAAAATGGATTAACTGAACATTTGCTTGTTCATGCAAAATGATTTTAATGGAACTGGTCTCCATTAGAAAAACCATGTACAATAGGAACATATAAAAAGGATTTAAAATAACGGGATTTTACCTTTTATCAATTTGACAGAATCGTGGTTATAAATATACATTTCAATAATTGAATTGATATTGAATTTAATCAATATATCAGATCATAAAAAATATTAACGGGGGTAAATTGGTTACATTTCATTTCAGTTTCCAGTCTATTATAATTATTTAAACATTTCTTTAACTTACAATTTATTTTTATACGAACTGTGACAGAAATGCTGCTAAGAAAATTGTAATATAGTGAAAATTGGAGGCATTTAAAATTACATCCTTTACATTGAATCAAAAATTTTCATGTATATAAAAATTCGTTATGTAATTCTTTTGTAGGTGAAACAACGCTTTTGTAAAATTAAAATATACTTTCATGCATTTAACAGTAACTTAAAATAAGCAAAATTATATTAGTACGTTAATATGAAAATAATTTCCTACAAATAAAATCAATAGTATTGTTACAAGAAATCAATATTTTTCAATATCATTTTAATTCATATAAGATGATGTTTTTTTAAATAGGTAATTTTCATTTTTAGCTTTATGGACTTAATCAAAGATGTCTAAACCAAATGTGATGATTGTTTAAATCATTATGATTTTTATTATTCAAAACGTTTTTCAAAAAAGCCTGCAGTCGGCTTTATAATGGAAAAATATTTTTTCTGTACTATATCGCAATAACATTTTACACTTATATACATTTATGTGCATTATCTAGCGTTTTTACGTTGGAACACAGTTATTAAATACATTTTCTCAGGGTAATTTTTAAAATTATCTTATCAAATTTTACTAAACTACACTATGTATGAAAATTATCATTACAATATAAAAATATTTTTTATTTCCTCTTAATTGAAGACGTAGTTTTTCTTAGAAGTATTACGAATTTTTATTCTTTATAATTTTAAGGAACTGCTTACATTACATTTAAAAAACTCTCTACGCTGTCAAAAATTAGCTGAATAAAACCAAGTTTAGAAAGATAGAAAACAAAGAAGGTATGAGAAAGTATTTTGAACTTATGAAGCTCCAAAAAAGAATTTAACTATTCAAATATTAATTATGAGAGGAAATATGTCAGAATCTGCAATTTAGTTGTTAAAATTACTCTAAAACCCTTGCTCGAGTGATCAGGGAACTATTCATAATAGATTAATTAGAAACTGTGTCGTTCATTTGTTTAATTTTTTCTATATATAGTAATTACTAATTAAATATTTATGACAGTCATTATGAAAGAAGTTTTATAAAAAAATGAAGAAAAAAAAAGACGAAACCAGAGATTACCCTCATTTTCAAATTTAAATTAAATAAAATTAATATGCAATAATATATTTTCTAATAACCTTTTAATAGAGTTTAGAAAACTTATCTAATATAGTTTAGAAGCAGATTAATATGCGGTTGTTGAAACAGATGGAAAAAAATCCTTTTATCTTCAAGAGATTTTTATTCAATATGTTTTGCGTGTTGATTATACTGTTGAAAACACTCAACCTTATTATTTTTATTTAAACTTCATTGTAAATGACTAAAATAAGCTATAATGGCAGGAAGGTTCTACAATGGAATGAGACCTTTTTCAATTATTAAGAATCAAATCAAACAACTGTAGCCGCTCTTGCTTCTAACACTGGTTTTATTTGATATATAGTTGTGCATTGTATGTATATCTCATAAATTTTAAGTGTGAACAAATTGAGAAAAAAATAAATGATACGTTAATAGGCTCAAAGTCCAAAAGTTGTGAGTTTTTCTGCTTTTCTTTTGAGAAATGTGGATCATTCAATAACTTAACTTCATGAAATTAGAAAAGCACTTTTTATATGCACCCACATGATTTACACATTAAAAAATGGAATATATACTAATGCTTGAGAAACAGTAGTTTCAAATTTATCTTTATTTTGATTAAAAAGGGATTTCTTTCATTTGACAATTGTATTTTAGCATGTGAGATTTTCCTAAAATTTAATTTCTTTTCTTCAAGAATTCATACAATAATTTCAGTATTTTATTGGTGCCTATTGTAATTAATTTATCAAAATTATGCATATATGCTAAGATAATTCTCTTTCCTTGAAATGCGATTTTTAATTTCAAGTGATTGTTTGAACCAAAATTACATTTATCAAGATATATTCAGAGGAAACATGAATATTTTTTTTAAAAATTTTTTAGTTTAGTTTTATTAGCCCTTTGGATTCCAGTGCATCAGATTGCGCATTATTTTGACGTTTTATCTATTTATTTTTCAAATTTAATTTTTAAAAACTTCTACATAAAGGTTAAGAGATGTAGATTAATTTTTCATGGAAATTCGACTTAAAAGAATTATGTATATTTATTTTTCACAGCAATAAACAAATCTTTGTATTAGGTGAATAATTTTGCATCTAATTATTTTTCGGAGTGCAAAGGGTTAATGTTCCGTTTTAATGTAACACTAGAGAAATTTTGGGATAGACCTCGTAATTTTGAATCATGGTCAGATAACGAGAATGACACTTGAGCTGACACTTTCTTTTATGGAACTTCCATACCACAGCAGTGGGAAGACGTTTGGCCTAGACGGATTTAACATGCACCAGAGCCGCTTACACGACGATTTTTCGGTGGAATTTGGGTATCAAACATTAAAACCCCCGGTTTTTTGCAGATAATTTACCAGCAGGTCACCGGAGAAAGAGAACATACAATTGAAGAAATTTTTTCATTAATTAAGCATTCAATTTAATAAGAATTGACATTCATATATTAACTACTTTTTTAAATTTGAGTTTAGCGAATATGTATTTATATTTTGAACTATATTCAGAGATATTTGTTTATCTATGGATTTATATTTTTAATAATTGGTTAGGTAAAAGAAGAGTAAACACAGAAAATAGAGTAAAGACTGATTAGCGTTATAATAACGCATCCCCATTAAAATAAGTACAAGGGAGTCTTATTGCAATAGAGTTCATACCTGAAACCGTTCAATCTAAAAACTTAAACCTTATCGATGAAGATGCACCTTCAAATACCTGGATAAAAAATATTCTTAGTATTTAATAAAAAAAGGAATATTTGCATATAAAATGTGGTTTTATTTTTAATCTTCATTAGATTTATTTTTAATCTTCATCTATTTTTAATCTTTTTAATAAATATGGTACATTAAACAAATTAATTTAGCAATCGGAGAAACTGGATCAAATTATAACACAGTTGAATGTCTCTATCCAAAAGTCCAACAGTTTCGAATGATGTATTATATTCTAAGCAGCACCGACTTCAATTAGCATATTTTACATTGGCAGAAATTATCATACATAATTTAGCCATTAAACATGTCAACTTTGTAACCAAACTGCTTAAAGTATTTGCATTTCAGATAACACATGCATCTAGTGAACTAATTTGCGAGTTACAGGAATTCTCTTACTTCTCCAGGTTATAAAATAACAGTTTTTAATGCCCGAACTAAATTACATTTATGAACAGGATTTCCCGCCTTCCATGTGAATTGTTCGGACATCTTCCAATGTTGTAAAATGTAAATTCGTAATTACTTACCGTAAACAGATGTATGAAGTGGCTACATAAACTTGTTAGAGTTTGGATTTGCGATATTCCTCCCTTTGCCTGATGTATTACTGTATCGATCCCAAAGAAAACAAACTGTGAACTTATGATAATCCATGAATTGATTGGAAATTAGTGAAAACTAACGGGAAGTTTCCAGAAAAAGACATGAATTATAGAAGGATATCTGATAATCATAAATAATTTATCTCTTATTGATATATATATATATATATA
>JAOUZG010032422.1:0-17615 GCA_026289955.1 Argiope argentata | reverse complement strand
TTTAAAAAGTGTGGAGAGTATACCATAGCGCCATGTACGGTCATATGCTTTCTCAATGTCGAAAAAAACGGATACAAGGTGGTTCCTCCTACCAAATGTGTTGCGTATCTGGGTTTCCAATAGAACGAGGTTATCAAAAGTAGATCGACCTCTTCGGAAGCCACTTTGCAACGGGGAGATGCATCCTTGTTTTTCCAGTTCATGCACAAGACGAGCATTGACCATGCGTTCAAAGATCTTACAAAGACAATTTGTCAAAGCAATGGGCCTGTAACTCAAAGGGTTCGATGAATCTTTTCCAGGTTTTAATATTGGAATGACAATAGCTTCGCGCCATTGTGAAGGGTACTTTTGTTCAGTCCAAATTCTATTGTATAGTAGTAACAGATTTGAAAGAGAAGTGTCATTCAAGTGGCGAAGCATATTGTATGTAATTCCATCAGGCCCGGGACTGGTATCATGGGTATTGGATAATGCTGTTTTCAATTCGTACATCCTAAATTCACAGTTATAAGATGGAGTGCTTCGGTCATTAAAATGCAAAGGCAACCGTTCCGCGCGATTCTTAGTTGCCAAAAATTCAGGACTATAAGAATCAATTGCGGAAACTTCTGCAAATGCTTGACCTAGAATGTTGGCAATGTCTAATGGGGAAAAATACTTCACATTATCCCTATTTAGAACAGGAATGGAAGATTCGTGATATATGCCATTAGCAGCTTTTACCTTTTTCCATAGAATTTTGCTAGATGTAAAGGATGTGATAGATGATATGAATTGAATCCAGGATTCCTTCTGGCTACGACGGCGTATACGACGTGCTATTGCTTTCGCTTTTTTAAAGGCAACAAGGTTCTCTGTAGTAGGGTACCTTCGGAAGGTGTTCCATAACTTTTTCTGCTTTTTGTGACTATCGCGACAGGCGTCATTCCACCACGGTCGGCGAAATTTTCTTAGACGTTGTGAACTCTTTGGAATAGTGGAGGTTGCGGCATATAGTATAATATCTACGACATTTTGAATCGCTTCCGAAATATCTGTAGTATTGATCATAGTCTCTGTGATGTCTGCTAACTGCGAAAACGTAGTCCAGTCTGCCCGCTGGAATAGAAAACGTGGAGGACAAAAAGTCGCCCCACCGCTATCAGCATGGGAGACAATAATAGGATAGTGATCGCTATTATATAAATCGTTGCTAACTGACAAGGTTAGCAACGGCAGTAGTTCAGGAGAACATATGACCAAGTCAAGACTGTGGAAGGTACGTGTGGGTTCATGAAAGTATGTTATTTCATCATTATTGAGCAAACAAACACAGTTATTGGAAATGAACTGTTCTATTTGTTGCCCACGAGAATTTGTACTATTCGAACCCCACAAAGTACTGTGGCCGTTGAAATCGCCAAGTAGGACGAAAGGTGAAGGAAGTTGGTCAACTAAGTTGTTGAGATCTTGCTGACAGATGGTATCATGAGGCGGTAAGTAAATACAGCAGACTGTGACTAAAGTTTTTACGTGAACTTGTATAGCCACAGCCTGCAGAGAGGTATGTAGGGTGATAGGATTGCTTGGATATAAATTGGAAGTAAAAATGCAGACCCCTCCAGAACTATGAGCTCCACTGTCTGCATCCTTCCGAACACAATTGTAACCACGTAATTTGAATGGGAAATTTGACTTCAAAAAGGTCTCTTGAAGACCAAAACAAACCGGATGAAATCTGTTAATTATTGTCTTAATATCTTGAAGTTTGGAACGAATGCCGCGACAAATCCAAGAAAGGAAGGTACCCATTAAGAGAGAGGTTTGTGAGGAGAGAGAGAATTAACATTCGTTGGAGTTGCCTGATCCTCGCAACTCATACTGAGCTCATATTCATCCTTAGACGGATGCAGTTTAATATCAGGGCTCTTTAGCGTTCCTCCAAATATAGACTGTAAGTCCTTATGGACAACGCCTTGCGTCGCTAGCCCCAATGCGATGGAATTTTTTGACACTGAATTCTTCAGTTTCTTTCTTAAATCCTTTTGCGTAAGACCACGTTTGGCAAGGTTTAACGTCAGCGATGTCTGCGATTTTGATTTCCTTCTAACATGTTTTGTAGTATCATCATTAGCTTTCAGAGAATTTTCAGTATCAGAATCGGATGTTTTTTCAGGGTTTGATGTATTTTTGGAAAGTTTTAGACATTGATCACAATGACAATTTTCACAGTAATTTTTTTTAATGCTGAAGCATAACTAACACCTGGAGTCGGGGTTTGTGCCTTAACTCTGCGTCTGGCTTCGGGATAAGTTAGATCTTCCTTGAACTTCATTGTCATGACTTGCTTTTCCAGTGTCCAGCGTGGACAAGAGCGAGAATATGATGGGTGATCGCCTCCACAGTTTACACACTTCTCTTGTGCGGTACACTATTGGCTATCATGACCTTTTTGCACACAGCGGGCACAAGTAAGAGACCCGCGGCAATTCAATTTAGAGTGGCCAAAGCGCTGGCACTGAAAGCATCTTAGTGGGTTAGGGATGTATGGCCTCACCGGTAATTTTATGTAGCCAGCATAAACATACTCCGGTAATTTAGGAGTTTTAAAAGTTAGAATGTGATGTTTAGTCTCAAGTAGCTTTCCGTCACGTCGTATAGAAATTCGACGGACGTGTGTAACACCTTGAGATTCCATTTCAGAAATTATTAGCTCTACGGGAAGATTTAGTATTTCACCGCAGGTAATGACGCCTTTAGAGCTGTTCAAAGATTGGTGAGGGGTCACAGAGACTCTTATTGTTGCCAAGGATTTCAGTTTTTCTATCTGCTGTGCTTGTTTGCGGGAAGAAACCTCCACAAGCAAGTCGCCAGATCTCATCTTTCGGATCGATACAACATCACCGACTGTAGCATTTATTGCCTTTTGCACAAGGAATGGAGAGACTGATTCAAAACTTTCATTTTTGTCGGAAATTCTTTTTATGACAAAAAACCTGTCAAAATGGTCATGATTATTTGTAGAAATTGTGACTTTACGATGCCCACTGAAGGGACCCTTTTTGGAAGCGCCCATATGATATGAAAAGTGATTCGGGTCCGACGGCACCGCCCTCCACGGAGCCCAACAAGGGAAGGCAATTACCGGACTCTGGTCATTTCCAGCCTCGGCATCCACCTTAGTGCTAATCAGTACCTATACGCCCAGAGTTACCCCCGGGGACAGTGACCACCCTTAACGCCAAGCCCAAGGAGTAACCCCTTCGCTTGATCCCTAGCAGACTAATCACTCATGTGGTTAGGTACCGGCCGATTGATACACCGGGGACCACAGTGCACCACCCGTCTCTCAAATGGGTTGCCACGCACGGCCAACACGTGGGGACTTTTGCTGTCCATAAGAAGCAGGAAGCAAGCAGAGTGGCGACAGCTTCTCATGGAGAGCTCCCTCGCTTGCCGTCGAGGGAAAAGAAGAATCAAGCAGACAGCAGAAGGCGTAGAGGAGGATAAACATAAAGGGAGGAAAGATCCCTGGGAACCTCGGGATTGGGACACCCGTACTCACCTATAGTAGGTGAGCCCCTGAGGGGCGCTTGGCATGCATGGTTGAATTTGTTCTTGGGTTTCGCTCTTCCAGAAGTTTTTTTATCGTTCTTTTGACTATTTTTTCTATTTTGCGGTCTTTGATTTGGTTCAGGTTGAATTGTTCTTCGAGATTGAGGGCGATTTCTTCTGCTTTATCTTTATTGCTGTAAGCAATGCGATTTATTCCTTTGATTGGGGGAATTTTATATTTGTTTCCGGTGTAGAGTTTTATTAATTTCCAGATGGAGTTGTCTTGGACGTTTGCAGTTTCTATTTTGTATTCCCAAATTTTATTTCTGTGGTTTTCCCACATCTGAGTTACTTTTTCTTTCGCTCTATTGTAGTTTTTTTTGTCTTGTGGGTGCTTGGATCTTTGCCAGGTTTTTCTGAGTCGGTTTCGGATGGTGGTTTGGGCTCTGATTTCCGGAGGGGTCTCAATGAAGCTATTTTTGAGGAGTTTGGAGGTTTCGTTATAAGCTCTGATGATTTCTTCTGTGATAGTTTCGGTTTCTTTTTCGATGGCTGCGGGAGAGTCAATTTTAGTATCGCAGGTGCTATTTTCGTTAAGGTGCTTTCTGAAGAAGTTCCAGTTTGGTTTATTTTTATGAGTATCTTTCCTATTAATTTCAGAGATATTGAAGTGGAGGAGGATGGGGAGGTGGTCGCTGGATAGATCTGTAATTGTTTTAATTTCATGTTGGTAGTAAATATTTCTGGCTATTGCAAAATCAATGATGGATTCAGAGTGCTTGCTATATCTAGTGGGGCTGTCGGGTGCGTAGATTTTCATTTTTAATTTTTTGGTGAAGGAATTAAGTCTCATGCCTACAGGATTTGCTTTATCACAGTTCCAGGTCCTGTGTTTCGCATTGAAGTCGCCTATTAAAATGGATTTGTAATTTGTTTGAATGAGAGCTTCAAGGTCTATTGTAAAGGAGCTGTCGGTGCAGGTAGGTAGGTAGGTTGAAATGATATTAATGTTTTCGTTCTGCAGATGGATGGAGACGATTGTGGCTTCGAGGTATCTCAGATTGGGATTAGGGTAGTAACTATGTTTTAGATTATTTTTAATGAAGATTGCAGTTCCTCTGATGGCACGACCGGTTCTGCTTGGGGTGGAATAGAAAGTGTGTTTGGCTATGGAGATTCTATTGTTGGTTCGGAGATGAGTTTCTTGAATTGCAATTATGTCCGGGTTATGGATGGTAATGAAGTGACGAAGTTCATCAATTTTGTTGATAAGGCCGTTGGCATTCCAAGAGCAAATAGAGAGTCTGTTGTTTAAAAAAGTCATGGCGCAAAAAATGAGGAGGAACTTGCGAATGCTTCAACTAAGATGAAAATCTTGTCTTGTGGGTTATTTGTTTTTTCTAGTTTTTTAAGGAGCTCTTTTACGTTGGGTATAGCTTGTATGATTTTATTAATGTGGCTGAGTAGTTTAAAAACATCCGAGAAGTCTTGATTTATGATAGTTTCAGATCTTGGGGGTGCTGGGGTACTGACTGCTGGTGCGGTGTGGAAGTTCTCTTGCGGTGGGTTGCTGTTAGGGATATTTTGTTTTAAAATTGTTGCAAAAGATTTTCCTTTTTGGATTTCACTATTGGGTCTGATTTTTGGGAATTTTGGGCAGCTTCTATATGAGGCGGTGTGTGGTCCTCCGCAGTTTGCGCATTTTTTAGTCGGATTTTCTTGTTTTTTTTGTGGACATGTTCTGGAATCATGGTTTTCTGCGCAAAGTACGCATTTTACCTGCATTTTGCAGTTGGCGCTGGTATGAGCGAAGGATTGACATGAAAAACATTGTCCAACTGATTTCCTAATAAATTTTTCGACTTTAATTCGCATGTATAGTAGGGTATTTTCTTCATAGATTTGGTGTATATTTTCGGTTTTAAGGAGGTGTGCTTGGAAAATAGGGAGTAACGCTTTTGTTCGAAATTGCCTAAACTGGTTTATCTTTGCGACTCTATAACCTTTTTTTATTAATTCTTCCTGTATTTCTTCACAGGTGGTGTCGATGGTTAGACCTTTGATAACTACTTTGATAGGTTTTTCTGCAACGGAGAAGATTACGTAGTATTCTAGGTTTTCTTCGTTGAGATAGGAGGTTAATTTTCTGTGGTCATCTGAGGTCTCGCAGAAGATATGGAAATATTCGCCTGTCGGTTTGGCGGTGCATTTTATTTTATGTGTTTCGTTTATTCTTTTAAGGATGATTTTGTAGTTATCTGTTCTTTTTAAAACTTTTGGTGGGATTTTTTGCTCTTTTTGGGCGGTTTCATTAATTTCCTCTATTTTTTTCCCTAACTCTGCATATTTATTACTGGTTTCAATTTCCGGTTGTTTATTTATTGTTAATTTTTTGGCTGGGATTTGCTCTCCTGATAAGGATCTCTTTTTGTTTTTTCTTAATCTTTGCGTCTGGAATCCGTCCTCGTCGTCTGATGTTGGTTTCTCCGCGATTGCATCGTCTCCCGTGTATATTGCCGGATTATTTTTTCTAATTGGGTTCCTGATGGGGTTTTTAATTATTTTCCCGGTGGTACTTGGCTCCTGGTGGATTTCTACTTCGGTTTCCTCGTTATCAGTTACTAACTCCATGTTATCGTTCGTTGGGTTAGTTGGGGGCTGACTAATGGAAAGTTTAGTAAATTGGTTAGATACTACATCATTAGGAATCAAGACATGCTTACCACCGACGTCTTCACCTGCTGTTAGTATATCCATTGAGTTATGCAAACTTGATCTAAGTTCCCTAATGCGCTCAATTTCATGCGGTACTTGCTCCTGAAACTGAACTAATAGAGCGAGATAGAAATTTACTTTCTCAGGCGTTAGATCCTCTCTTTTTCGGTTTATTTCCTCAAGTCCATCCAGTGAATAATGTAAGGCCATCTTTCTTGGCTAAAAGCCGGAAGAATGGCAAAAGCAAAGATAAGTGAAAGAAAGTCCCGATGGGACAAATAATTATTAAAACCAATCAGCAGTAGCAATAGTTTTAGGCTAAGGCCAACACTAGGACAATAGCAAAGCACGTGGCTTACAATAACCCTAACGGTCTCTGATCAGCAGTCGTATCCCGTTACTCTAAGAGCAATCCTGAACGCGACCTATCTGTCCAAAATCCCTTGCACGAATCTTGTCGATTTCTGAAGAGTTGTTAAAATTCGCGTCAAGGGGAGTTTCTGATTGGCTGAGCGTGAGTTCGATAAACTAAGCCTAAATAAACTGGATAATTTAATTCATTTTTCTAGGCCAAATTTGTTTGTATCATGAATAATACAAAGAAATATTTTGGCAATTACTTTTAATTGTTGTCATAAGGCACATCATTTCCACAGTCCAGTTATTTCAGCATTACTGAGTTATTGTAAAACATATTTAATTTCAAAATTTTAATCATGCTGATAAATACCAAAGTATCTCAAAAATTGAAATATTGTATGAAATTCCTTAATTGCACAATTGTTTTTCGGAATACTGAATAATCCAATTAATAACTTGGCATTACTTATGGCAATTAATATTTTAAAAGTGCATTTTAGAATATTGAAAAACATTGGAAATACGTTGAGAGGAATTTTTTTTTCAAGAATTAAATCACTTCTATGTAATTTCGAAAAATAATTTCACATTACAATGGGATTAAAAATTTTGAGAAACGTATAACATTATATAAGACGAACACTTTCAATTCTTAAAAATCATATTCCTATCATATTAAACATAAAATAATTTATTTCTAAAGTAAATTTTATGTAGTGTTTCATGAAAAAATAAAAAATCCGCTAAAACACAATAATATTTTCTAAGTTTCCAATCAATGTCATTTTGATCGACCAAAAGAAACATGCTCTTCGAAATGAAAAGACTGCGATAAGATAACAGCTGTCACTCACAACATGATATCCGCTAATCAGCCTACCCCTTGCGGTTCTGAACTACACGCAAAATGGGAAAGCAATCCGTTTGTCCAAACCCTGACACTTTTAAGAACAGACCTGTTATTCATACGCGCCGCTTTCGGTACGTAGAGCAATCTGAACTTCGCCGTCTGGAGGGTTAAGAATCGCACGGAACGGTTGCATCTATGTTTTAATGACCGAAGCACTCATTTTTATAACTGTGAATTTAGGATTTACGAATTGAAAACTGCATTATCCAATACCCATGATACCAGTCCCGGGCCTGATGGAATTACATACAATATGCTTCGCCATTTGAATGACACTTCTCTTTCTAATCTGTTACTTCTATACAATAGAATTTGGATTCAATTAACGTACCCTTCACAATGGCGAGAAGCTATTGTGATTCCTATATTAAAACCTGGCAAAGAACCATCTGTTCCTCTGAATTACAGGCCCATTGCTCTTACAAACTGTCTGTGTAAGACCTTCGAGCGCATGGTCAATGCTCGCCTAATTTTCGAATTAGAAAAACAAGGATGCATCTCTCCGTTGCAGAGTGGTTTCCGAAGAGGTCGTTCTACTTTCGACAACCTCGTTCTACTGGAAACCCAAATACGCAATGCTTTTGTGAGAAGAAACCACCTTGTTTCAATATTTTTTGACATTGAAAAGGCATACGACCGTGCATGGCGCTACGGCATACTTTCAACACTTTTTACTCTAGGTTTTAGGGGTAACTTGCCCATATTTTTACAAAACTTTTTGACACAACGTTCCTTTCGTGTTCGAATTGGTAATGTTTATTCTAATCATTTTATTCAATCTGAGGGCGTTCCGCAAGGCAGTGTCCTCAGTGTCACTCTTTTTATTGTTCATCTGAGCCAGATTTTAAGTCATTTGTCTTCATCTGTTACTGGAACACTTTATGTTGACGACCTGCAGATTTCATGCCAAGGAAGTAATATAAATTTAATAGAGCGACAACTACAAAGTGCAGTGAATAAATTATTATCCTGGTGCAATAACAATGGTCACACTATATACCCAGAGAAGAGTAGCTGTATGCATTTCTGTCGCAAAAGAGGCATTCATCATGATCCCAATATTCAAATTAAAGATACTCCGATTCCTGTAATTAAGGAAGTACGGTTCTTGGGAGTGATCTTCGATTCTAAGCTCACCTTTCTTCCACATATCATACAACTTCGAAGAAAGTGTGAGAAGGCATTAAACGTGTTGAAAGTGCTTTCCCGAACATCTTGGGGTGCCGATAGAATCTCACTTCTCCGTATTTATCAGGCAATGATTCTATCTCGAATTGATTACGGGTGTATGGTGTATGGATCCGCCCGTTTATCTGTCCTCAAACGCCTACATACTGTTCATCATTCTGCTTTGCGTATTTGTTCTGGTGCATTCCGTACATCTCCAGTTGAAAGTCTCTATGTTATATGTCACCAGCTACCTCTTTCTTTAAGACGGCAGACACTGTCTGCATCCTTTTATTTTCGGACAAAATCTGTATCGAAACATCCCTTGAGCCAGGTGTCACTGCCAGTTAGTCTTCACCGACTATATAATGCTCGTCCCTCTCACATTCTTCCATTTTGTGAGCGTACCAAATTGCTCCTGCATGACTTAGACCTTAACACTGTCCGTGTTAAAGCAGTTGATACTTTTAGTATCCCACCCTGGGACATTCCACAGTTTTCGTACTTGAATCCTTTCATTGGATTCGAGAAATCCTCAACTGCTCATGTTGTTTTCCAACAGATTTTTCTCTACCATCGCTATCGGTATTCTTCTTTTAATCCAATCTTCACGGATGGCTTGAAATCGGATGGTCATGTCGGTTGTGGAATTATAATTAAATCCGATACAGTCGGTCATCGTCTTCACGATTGTTGCTCTGTCTTTACTGCTGAGTTGGTAGCAATTTTGTGCGCTCTCCAGAAAATATCACCTTCAACTCAGCGTAAATATACTATATACACCGATAGCATGAGTGCTTTGCAGACACTTTCACACTATCACAATCGGATGCATCCGATTGCGATTAAAATTTTATTTACTTTACTGCTTTTAAAAAACGATGGGTTTCAAATAAAATTCTGCTGGGTTCCAAGTCATGTCGGCATCCTTGGAAATGAGAATGCAGACTTGACTGCAAAATCTGCATCGACCATTTTAAGCATAGGGATTCCCTTCTGCGATATTAAAAGGTCCATTGTTCATCGCATCTTTTCTAACTGGCAAAAGTCATGGGATCTGCGGGTCGGAAATAAATTGCATTCCATTGGAACTGATATTGTTTCATGGCCTGTTCATCCTATACGTGAGATGGATGCTAAGTTGACTCATCTCCGTATAGGTCATACACGCTTTACACATAAACATCTAATATTTGGAGAAAATACTCCTATGTGCAACAGCTGCCAAGTTCCTTTTACTGTTCATCATGTTTTAATTGAATGCCCAGTTTTTAATTCTCATCGTTCTTGTTTTTTTACATTGACTTCTTTCACATTATGAGACCTGGTGGGTGAAAAATACCACCCAAATATTTTTAAATTCTTAAGGGCTATTGGGTTTTTTACTTGTATATGAGAATTTTTATTATTCTGTATGTTTAACTTTCATTTCTAATTCATATACATTAACATCATTGTTTCAAACTGTTATGGTACAGGGTTTTAAATTTTGTTCTCTAATCATTGTTTTAATTAAACTAATTTGATTTAATCTCATTGTTCATATGTTAATTGAACAAAGGACTACATTTTTTATCTTTTATAATTTTACCATTTGCTTGGCGCAGTATGGCCAAATCTGGCTCTTGCGCCAATAAACCCCACACAACCAACCAACCTGTAGCATTGGCCTATTGTTTTTCGGATAAATTTTTCTATTTTTACTCGCATGTAGAGGATTTTGTTTTCTTCGTAGATTTTTTCAATGTTGTCGAATTTCTGTAGATGGACCTGGAATATTGGTAGCAGTTCTTTATCTTTAAATCTTCTAAACTGGTTAACCTTGGATACGTTGTAGCCTTTGTTTTTCAGTTTTTCGATTTCTTCCCACGTTGTTTCTATGGGGAGACCTTTAATTACTATTTTGACCGTTTTTGTAGTTGCCTGGATATTTCGTAAAATTCTAGGTTTTCTTGTTCCAGATATTTTGTGAGTTTGGTATGATCTTCTACATTTTCGCAGTACAGGTTGAAGACCTCCAAGTGGCTTGATTGTTACTTTGATCTTGTGCGTTTCGTTGATTCATTTGAAGAGTATTTTGTAGTTTGGAATTTTCTTTAGTACTATTGAGGGAGGCTTGGCTATTATTTTATCGTTTTTCGCTAGTTCTGCGGCGTCTTGTCTTAGGGGTTCATAGTTGTTGCTTGTCTTTAGCTTGGGGGGTTCTTCTATTGCAATTTTCTTTGCGGGTTGCTGCTCGCCTGTGGTGGTTCTTCCTTTTTTCCCTAATTCTTTGCTTTCGGAATTCTTCTTCCTTGGCTTGGTCTTCTCCTGTTAGATCAATCGTGGTTGTTTCTTCTTTTCTCGAGGGTTGGGTCAAGTATGACCGTGGCTTCGTCAATTCTCTGTAGGAGATTGATAATCTTTTTACTATGATTTTTAGAGTCCGGGTACAAGGTGTAGATAATAAATTTCATGTAGCTGCAGTGCATAGCTGTAATTACCTCGTCCCCTTTAAGGAAGGCTTCTATATCCTCAATCGTCTTGATCTGCTCCTCCATCCAGTGTCCTTTTGCTTCCATATTAATTTGGTGAAAAGGAATAAAAATAGGTGAAGTGGTGTGCCAAAAGGGACAAAGCTAATAGAGTCACCAGCCCACAATAGGCTTGGTTCTCTATGCGTGAGTAAGTTAGCAGTAAGTCTCCATCTACACTCAAGATTTGACTAAGTTCAGAGCAATCTAGCGTGTGACCTCACTCGACAAGCGATAAAAGCGATCTCCTTGTAGCGATCTGAGCTGAATGACTCGAATCTGCAAAAATGTCATCTTCCTTCTACAATACACGCTGGTAGTTGTGGGGTTGACGAGGCGCCTAGCCCCACCAGGGGCTTATCCTCGAAGCTGATAGTTGGAGAGTGGCCTTGCTGTGATGAAGTGCCTTGACCCTCTGCGATTAGCACTGGCAGTGGAGGAAAATTGGATGGAGCAGTAGACTTTATAACCTCGGTTCTGGATGGATGGGGTGAGGTGGCGTGTATCAGGGCTGCATGTGATTGGCTGAGACGGGGTAGGGGTGTGGAGGTATGGCTCTGAGCAGTGAGAGACTAAGTTTTTTAAGGATGATATGAATAAAGTTTAAAAAGAATTGCTACTAATTAATTACAATTTAAGGATTAGAATTAAAGTTAAGCAGAATGTTTCTGGATCTACTGAGTTTACTATTTGGGAGGTATTTTGGGATTTTAGCAATATCTTCATTATCTATGAAATTTAGGGCGTCGAAGAATTTTTTGGCTAGCTTTTATATAAATTTTTTGAGAGGTGGATAATTAAGTGATTTATACATGTTTGTATTAGGCATATACCAGTTCATATTACATATGTTTCTTATGAGAACATTCTGTAGCAATTCAATAGTTTTAATATTACATTTAGGAGCATACCCCCACACCGGGCAGGCATACGTAATTACTGGACGCAAACAGGCAGTGTAAATAAGTATTTTATATTTTCTAGGCATTTTGGAGTTTCGAGAAATTAAGGGAAAGAATTTACGAGTTAGGTCTCGAAACTTTTTAGTTAGGTAATTAAAGTGCGGTTTCCAAGTTAGTTTTTTTTGTCTAAAATGACTCCTAGATACTTACATTCCTTAGACCACGGAATCTGATTTCTTAGTTTGAGGGGGGGGATTTTTTTATGAAAGTTAAATCTAGCAAAATATATGGCCTCAGTCTTGATGGCATTAATTTCAATTTTCCATTTAATGAACCAGTCTTCAAGTGATTTGAGGTGGCGGTTTAGTGCAATGGTAGTATAATTCGGGTTTTTATTGCGCGCTAATATTGCAGTATCATCCGCGTACATACAGAGTAATGTATTAAATTGTTTAGGGATATCATTAATGAAAATAGAGAAGAGAACTGGCCCCAGCTTAGACCCTTGCGGGACACCTGCTTGAATGGGTTTAATCTCAGAGAATATCTTCTTTCTACAATACACGCTGCTAGTGGTCGGATTATTGGGGCTCCTAGCCCCGGTATGGGCTTATCCCCAGTCATGGCTTAAGTTCTTCCTCTTGGCAGTCAACTACAGTCGTGGTCGTCTGCGAAGTGGATTGGAAATCCGAAGACTGGTGCAATTGAAGGAGAGCCCGCTTCAATCAGAAGCTATCTCCTGTAGTGGCGGAAGGATAGTGAGTTCCACATGGCTCTGTTGGATGACATGGACTTGGGCTGCTCTGGTCAGCTCAGGCTCTGTACTGGTAGTGGAGTGAAGATGAACGCAGTCTCCCCCAGTCGAGGAGGAAGGGAGGAAGAGGTGGGGGTGCTGGCGTCCAATGGGCGATCAGCTTCAGAGGGGTGGGTGAGTTAGGTTGTATGAGTCCGGAGAGGGTGTAGAAGACTGAGAATTTGGCTTAGGAGTTAGTATAATCTATTGTTTGTTCAGTACCAATCCGCATGCAGGGTTCACAAGAGAAAGTTAAGTTTTTCAGTTGATACATAGATGAAGTGAAAGTTAGTTAATCAGAATATTTCTGGGTCTTTTAATTTTGAGTGAGGGGGAGTAAATTTCTAAGTCTTTTATAGCTGGGTTTTCATGATTATCGAGGTTATTGAAGAAATTAGTTGATATCTTTTTTGCAGTTTGTTTGAACGTGGGGTATTTTAAAGCTTTATAAATTTCAGAGTTGGTCATGACCCATCTTGGGTTGCATATTCTTCTAATTATGGAATTTTGCAATCTCTCTACAATTTTAAAATTAGTTTTTGCTGTGTGTCCCCATACCTGGCATGCGTAAGTTAATATTGGTCGCAAATAGGCTGTGTAAATAAGCATTTTTGAGTCCCTGTTCATTTTAGAATTCCGAGATGTTAGGGGGAAAAATTTACGCGCCTGTGCTCGGAATTTTTCTTTTAGGTATAATATATGTGGTTTCCAAGTTAATTTTCGGTCTATTGTGACTCCGAGATATTTGGCTTCCTGAGACCAGGGGATGCATTTTCCATTTATTTGAATTTTGTTAAAATTTTGGTCTTTGGGAGCTTTGTGAAATAGCACTGCAACAGTTTTATCCGCGTTAATTTCTATTCTCCAGTTTCTCATCCATTTAGTAATTTTATCAAGATGCCTGTTGAGTGCTATTTGTACATACTTAGGATTGTGATTTTTGGCCAGAATTGCAGTGTCATCTGCATATAAGCATAACATGGTGTTAAATTGTTTAGGAATGTCGTTGATGTGGCAGGAGAAGAGTACTGGGCCGAGCTTTGAGCCTTGAGGAACTCCTGCTTGTATGTTTTTAATGTCTGAGAGTTCATTCTTCACCCTGACTCTGAAGCTTCGATTATTAAGATATGAAATAATGGTTTTAATTATATATCCTGGTGTGTTTGTTTTAATTAGCTTGTAAATTAATCCATTAACCATACCCTATCGAAAGCTTTCTGGATATCTAGGAAGACAGCGCCTGTTTTCTGTTTATTCTGGAAACCTGAAGTTATGTATTCTGTTGCTCTGATGAGTTGGTGTGATGTGCTTAGCGTTGGTCTGAACCCATATTGCTCAGCACAGAGAATGTTGTTGGTTTCTAGGTGCGCGTTGAATCTTTTTAAAATGATGCTTTCGGCAATTTTGCTGAGAGAGGAAACCAGAGATATGGGTCTGTAACTGGTGGGATCCGTCGGATCCTTTCCAGGTTTATAAATTGGTATGACTATGGCTGTCTTCCATCGTGCTTGGAAGTAACCTACCTCCAAGATCTTTTGCACTAAGAGGGTGAGAATAATTGTGATGTTGAGGGGGAGATTTTTGACTATATTGTTTGTGATGTTGTCTTGTCCGGGCGCTTTGCCAACTCGGAGCTTTTTGATCACTGTGAGGACTTCAGATGGCTTAGGGGGGTCAATGTTTACAACAGAGTTAAGATGTCCGTAATGTGCTGCCATCTGGCTGAGTGTAAAGTTACTAACAGTTTCCTCGACCTCGATTTCCGTTTCTTCGTTGCTAATAGGGTTTAATTTAAATTGGTTCTCCAAGCTGTTTGCTAGGAAGTTTGCTTTTTCGAGGTCAGTTTGGGCAATTCCGGCCGGACCGTTAAGGGTCGGAATATTTCTTTTCCTCTTTTTAAAGGGTCGCACAAAGTCCCAGACGTTTTCATTTTCTTGGCAGATGTTAGATAGTTTTTTGGCGATTTTCTATTTCCTTAGATAATCTATTGATTTTGTTATTAAGATTGTTAAGTTTACTTTTTAGTTCTGGTTTTCTAAATTTTTGATAATTTTTTCTAGCTTTGTTTCTTTCAGCATTTAGGTTTTTAAGTACTGGATCAATGTATGGTTTATTTTTTGGGACAGGGAAGGAGTTTTTGTTTTTTGCATTTATGATTTCAGATTCTATTTGCTCAGCAAGCATATCAATTTTATCTGCTGAATTAATATTAGAAAGGTTAAATAGTTTTTCGCTTAGGTCGCGTCTGAAATTTTTCCAATTTGTTTTAGTTTTATGTGGTGGTTTGGGGAGTTCATATTTAAAGTGGAAGGTAAGAGCGACCGGGTTGTGGTCAGAGCTCATTTCAGGTAGTGAGGTAATTTCGTAGGGAAATAAAAAATCTTTTACTATTGTAAGGTCTAGAGTTGTTTGGGAATTGGTACCAAATCTTGTAGGTTCGTTGGGGGCAATTATTTCAAGTCCGGCAAAGTCAACAAATCCTTTAAGGGTGTTTCCTCTGGGGCAATTAAAATTGTTATTCCAACTGCGGTGTTTAGCATTAAAATCCCCACAGATGATTTGATTTGGGCTAATTTTGAAGAGGGTTTCTAGATCGAAAATAAATAGCTGATTATCCGCTTTATGCGGGATATAGATTGAGGTTATCATGATTGTTTCCATATTTTTAAATTGAATTGCTACAATGGTGGTTTCAACAAAGTGGAGCGTGGGGGGGGGGTAACTTGGTAGTGGTTGGAGCAATTATTAACTAAGATCATAGTGCCTCCACTTGCATGTGCTGGGTCAACGTTATCCCTGTAATTATAATAGGATTCATAATTTGCTACATATATTTTTTGTCCTGGTCTCAGATTAGTTTCTTGGATTAAAATAACGTGGGGCTTATGCTTATTTACAAACAGTCTCAGCTCATGGATTTTATGCCTAATCCCATTTGCGTTCCAATATACAATTTTAAGTTGATTGGCACTGAACTTTAATCAGAGGTTGTGTTAACATTGCTGGAGAAAGCATTGATTAAAATACCTATTTTATCTGGCAAATTATTTACTTGGGCCATTTGTTTAAATATTTTGGTTATCATGGGTAATTGGTCTAAGATTATTTTAATTTGTGTGAAGATGTTTAAAATTTCAGTTAGGTTGAAGCTCTCAAGTAGGTCCGCGTTCTGGGTAGTGCTATTTCCTGACTTGGCTGTGTTTACTTCAGCTGGCCCGTAATGTGGTGCCATCTGCTGGGGGTTGGATGGGGTGAGAAGTTGGGCGTAGGATACTCCCTGTCTGATTTTGCTTTGGTCATGAGTAAACGTTCTCTGAGGGTTGTAATTATTTTGATTTCTTTTTATCTTGGGGAACTTCTCACAGCCTCTATATGCTGCAGTATGTCCTATCTTATGGCAATTGATACATGTGGGTTCACTAATTCTTTCTTTTACTGGGCATTCTTTGGTAAGATGGGATTTTGTGCACTTGAGACACCTCGGATTCATGTTACAATTTTCGGATCGGTGGCCAAAATTATTGCAACGGAAGCATTGAGAAATCGTATTTCTTCCTTTGTATTCTTCTATGGTTACTTTGAGGTAATTAATATGTTCTAAATTATAGATCTCATGAACATTGGGGGTTCTCTCTAACTCTACTAAGAATAGGGGTAGTAGAACTCTGGATTTAATTTGAGTCATTTGAGATACTTTTTCTACGCTGAATCCCTTATTTATTAGGTATTCTTTGATGGCTTCTTTATATGTGTCTATACGTAGTCCTCTAATGACCACTTTTACTGGTCTCAAATTTTTTGGCCTGATAACATAATGCTCGTATCCCATAGTTTTACAAAATTCACTCAAAGCCTGATACATCTCGTCATTAGTGGGGTATATTTTAATATATCCGTTGGCTAATTTGTTGTTAATAATCCCAAATTTCTGATGGATTTGTTCGAGAACTTTACGGTAATCTGGGCTAAATTTTAGCATGAGGGGGGGAGTTTTGTTTTTGAATTCGTTGTCCTTTTCAATTACAGTAATGTTGTCCTGAGGGAGATTTTCAAATCTGTTGTTTATTGGGATTGAATTATCTTGCTTTTCTAAAGTGGGGATTTTTGTTGCTTTCTTTTTATGTACTAGGGTGAAATTATCTTCCTCGTCATTTTGGTTGCTATTATTTTTAGTTTTTCTGGTAGCCAAACTACAGCCCTCTCCAGAAACACAAGATGGAATGGATCTTAACTCACCCGATAGTTGCTCCAGGTAGATCATCTCCTGGTGGATATGTTGTTGGCTTCTCTCGAAGGCCAGATTATAGATTTCATTTGGAGAGCGCTGCACTTTGGCTCTCAGATGGTTAGCGGATGTGGATAGCTCTTGTATGTGAATGCTCTGCATCTCATAAAGGTCCTCAATCTCATGTCTTTTGGCGCAAACTGGAGTTTGCTCGGTATCGACAATCATGTCAAGGCATTGTCTCTTCACACTATCATACTCAGCCATCTCTTCCCGCGGAGTTCTAAAAAGAACAAGTCCGGAGATTCACTGAGTTTGTGTCGCTGATTAAGAGCTGCGAGGAACACGTCCACACAGTTCAAACCTCGGCACCTGAACGACATGAATAAATCAAGTGGATTGGAAATTTCTCTGCAGGCCCTTAAATAGTAGCTGATGAGGAGTAGGGCAACGGCAACGTTGTGATGTTTCGGAGTTCCGCGGTGTGACAAAG